>JAHIAM010005679.1:0-54678 GCA_021605205.1 Aegilops longissima | reverse complement strand
TCAAGTTAAACGATAAGCATGGCAATAGCCCCGAAGATATAGTTCTATGGAGAATAGAACCACCCATAGAGGGTAAAGCACCCACAAGTAAATAAATCTTGAATAACCCTTTTCCAATAATATTACCACTACCGATTCAAATCTTTTGTATGATAGGTAGGGGATTCTTTAAAGGGAGCTTAAATTTTCTATGATATTATTATCGCCCATATCGGCAATAATTTCCCAATTTCAGAATACCAAGCAACAAATAACACACGAGAAAAAAGGAGAGGAAAAGGCAAACGAAAGAGAGGAGGAGATTGGGAAAGAGAGGGAATAAAACGGCAAGGGTGAAGGGGGAGAGGAAAACGAGAGGCAAATGGCAAATAATGTAATGCGAGAATGGGATTGTGATGGGTACTTGGTATGTTGACTTTATGAGACTTAGACGGCGCCAAATCCTTCATGCTACGCCTTGAGCTTTGCTGGTTTTCCCAAGAGGAGAGGATGATGCAAAGAGTAGTGTAAGTATTTCCCCGCTTTTTGAGAACCAAGGTATCAATCCAAAGGAGGCCACGCAGTCCCTCGACCTCACAAAACAAATAGCCCTCGCAACCAACGATAGGGTTGTCAATCCCTTCACACCACTTACAAGAGTGAGATCGATAGAATGATAGATAATATTTTTGGTATTTTTGATATAAAGATGCAAGGTAAAATAAAAGGCAAAGTAAAAAAGCAAAGCAATAATAAAGCTTGGAAGATTAATATGATGAGAATAGACCCGGGGCCATAGATTTCACTAGTGGCTTTCTCAAGAGCATAAGTATTTTACTTGGTGAACGAATTCATGTTGAGCAATTGAGAATTGAGCATAGTTATGGGAGTATCTAGGTATGATCATGTATATAGGCATCACGTCCGAGACAAGTTGACCGACCCCTGATCTACTACTATTACTCCACTCATCGACCGCTATCCAAAGATGCATCTAGAGTATTAAGTTAATGAAAACAGAGAACGCCTTAACAAGATGACATGATTGAGGAATAAATTCATGCAATATGATAAATACCCCATCTTGTTATCCTCGATGGCAAAATACAATACGTCCCTTGCAACCCTTTTCACACGGGTAAGGACACCGCAAGATTGAACCCAAAGCTAAACACTTCTCCCATTGCAAGAACTACCAATCTAGTTCCAAACCAAACGGATAATTCAAGAGACTTGCAAAGATAACTCAATCATAATAAAAGAATTCATAAAAGATTCAAATATTGTCATAGATAATCTTGATCATAAACCCACAATTCATGGTCTCAACAAACACACCCAAAAAAGAAGATTACATCAATAGATCTCCACGAGAGGGAGAGAACATTGTATTGAGATCCAAAAGAGAGAAGAAGCCATCTAGCTACTAACTATGGACCCAAGGTCAAGTAAACTACCCCACTCCACGGAGAGGCTATGATGATGATGTAAAGCCTCCGTGGTGGATGCCCCCGGGAGCCCAACAGGCCCCAAGATGGGATCTCGTGGATACAGTTGCGGTGGAATTTGGTTTTGGCCCGATTCGATCGCTGGGGTAGAGGTATATATAGGAGGAAGAAGCCGGAGCCCGAGGGGCCCACGAGGTGGGGCGCCTTTAGGGGGTGCCCCCACCGGCCCTGGCCTTCTTGACGGAGGGTCCAAGTCTCCGGTCTTATCTGATGAGAAAATCACGCTCAAGGTTTCATTCTTGGACCGTTGATATTCCGTTTTTCAAACACTAAAATAGGCAAAAAACAACATTTCGGGCTGGGCCTCCTTTAATAGGTTAGTCCCAAAATAATATAAAAGTGGAAAATAAAGCCCAATATAGTCCAAAAATAGATAATATAGCATGGAGCAATCATATGAGGTAACACTTTTAAGTAGCTGACTACAATATCCATTTTTTTGTGCGCTTCTACACTAACACGCCAATGCATTATGTTTAAAGTAAATAACCAATGGCACTAAATTATCTATTTACACGAGAAATACATAGGTCGAAGCGCTTGATCCTTTTTCAGAACGCCACCACTACACTCCGTGACGACACGTTACCGGTGAACGCCCGTTATCGAAGATCATCCCGAGTTATTGTCTTTTTCGGGTGGACTTACACTAGCTTATTAATCGCCGACGCTGCGTCTCCGTACACAGCCTAGCATGACTTCCGCTTAGCACGGTCCAAAATTAGTTGAAACCTGATACGAACGATCTGCCAAGCGGCAAAATCTCCCGCCTCCTTCTAAAATTTTCGCACCTTAGTCTTTAGCATGCGAACTCTTTTTTCCTGGTGCACGAGACCAACAATTACAATACCGCCTCATCTACATGATAGGTCGGGACTGCTTTGGTAACTTCCTTCCCCCACTACACGGCACCCCCATTTCTCTCCCCTCACGCAAAACGATCAACTCCACAAAGACCAGAAAGCATCTTACATCACGCCTGTCCGATTTCATCGCCTCTTTCTCCCTCCCTCTCAAACCCTAGACTGCTTGCCCACCGCGCACTATAGCCCATTCAAGGTTGCCGCCACCATCTCGCCGATCCGCTTCATCGCATCTACCCTCCCACCTCCCCTAGAAATAAGTAGACTACTCATCCACCATCGCATCAAGAGCCCATTCAGTGCCGGGCCTTTGTCCACGGCGCCGATTCACATTGGTACTCGCTAACCACTACAAGATTCAGCGCCTCATTCAGATTTCCCCACCGAGACGCTTCAGGCACACCCCCGTAGCCGCCCCACCGACGCATTCTGGCCGACGGCCTCTGATCCTCTTCGCCCACACCTTCTCATCCCTACTGGAGTCGCCGACACCTTCCTCAACTCCCTTACTGAGCCGCCTAATCGACACCATCGTCAACCCTACCGAGTAGCTTCGCTTATACCATTCTCAACCCATCAGCCGCTTACAAATCATAAGTCCACGGCCTCGATCCGCTTCCACGCACCCTCATCCAACCTAACAGCAGCTTCGACCTCCGCCAACCGCAGATCCGTGATCATCAACACCACCCTTAACCCAACCACGGAGCAGCTTTCCGACGCCCATCCACGGCCGCAGATCCGATCGTCGACACCATCCTAACCCAACCATCGGAGCAGCCGACGCCCACGGCCGCAGATCCGTCATCGACACCATCCTTAACCCAACCACCGAGCAGCTTCACCTACGCCGCCCACGGCCACAGATCCGCTTCACCACACCATAGTCCACCCTAACGGAGCTGCTCCACAAACACCCTACTGATGGTTCTAGATCTTCACTTGGACAGACCCACGCGACAGCATCATCACTGCCTGTACAAACCGCGGATCTCGGTAGGGGTCCCGAATCAGGCGCCTAGGCGGATGGTAACAGAGACAAGGGACATATGTTTTACCTGTGTTCTGCCTCTCTCGATGGAGGTAAAACCTACTCCTTCTGATTAATATTGATGATATGGGTAGTACACGTAGAGATCTACCATTTAGATCAGAGAGGCTAAACCTAGAAGCTAGCTTCATGGTATGATTGTTGTTCATCCCACGGATTAAAACCCTCCGGTTTATATATAGACCCGGAGAGGCTAGGTTACACGTAGTCGGTTACAATGGGAGGAGATCTACATATCCGTACGCCAAGCTTGCCTTCCACGCTAAGGAAAGTCCCATCCGACACACGGATGAAGTCTTCAATCTTGTATCTTCATAGTCCAGAGTCCGCCAAAGGTCATAGTCCGCCATCCGACACTTCTAATCCAGATTCTCAAGAGCTCTCGAACCAAGCTTCACGACGAAGTCCGGGCGCAGTTTGTCTTCGCATTGCAAGGCGGCTTCCTCCAATACTTCATAGAAGATTTTAACACAAGGATAGTGTCCGCTCGCAAAATAATTTCACATACCATCAGAGAAAATAATATTTGCACAAATCCAATCACGACGATTCCGCAATGTGACATCACACCACGGCCAAGCCTTTATTCAAATCATTTTTACTGTCCCACCTCGCCGCTGCTTAGCGAGGCGGTTTCCTTGGCACGCCTTGTCAAAGCAGAGATCGTGGTCCCTTTATTCCGGATTCTCATCAATACGGCAGTAACTCCAATCGCGTCCGCCGGGCACGCCTCCTCTATCAAGGCGAGTCCTAAACGGTCACGAGAGGGCTCTGGTATTCAACCTCCTTATAAAGAGACCAAGGCTCTACTCCTTTCTTTCAATCTCAATCAACCGCCTCGCCTTGAGTTCCAACACCCAAAGCTCCAGAATCGTGGGGTTTGACCTTCAATGATGTCCTGCCCACCTTCAAGGCCGTGGATGCCTTCCTCTCGCTACTTGAAGAAGACGTGCTAAAGCTAAGAGATTCCAGGTATTTAACCGGCAATTTCATAGGCCCCCCTACTCATAGGTTATTCCACTCCAAGCCCGGTGAGAGCGTGGTGTTCGCTCACTTCCTTTCGGGGTTAGGCTTCCATGGACCCTTCGTGAGGGGGCTCATGTTTTATTATGGGTTGGAATTTCATGACTTGATTCGAGTCCATCCTCCACATCTCATCGTTCATTGTCAGATGTGTTTTCTCCATGATTACTCCTCACTTCAGATTGTGGCTTAAGACCTCAAAGTGGAGCCAAGATGATCAAGGGCAGCAAGCGGAGGCGGAGGGGTTGTTATAAGCAAGAATGCCGACGCCCATGGCTCGAGGGATCTTTTCAAGAGGAGTTCAGCTTATGGCAACGAGAGTGGTTTTATATCACAGCTCCTGTGGGAACCAAGTGGGTGGCTTAACTGCCTTTCGCTCCTCGGTCCTCCCGCCATGCCATGGGTCAATAAAGGGCTCGACTGGGGTCGCCCAAGGACGTGCCCTTGTTGCGTGGTCGCATTCAAGATCTCCTCGAAGAGACATCAACCTGGCTGTAGTGACGCAGGTCATGTTGATTCGCCAGATTGCCCCGCAACGCCTGCCCTCCGGTGGGAGTTTAATTGAGGGACCACGAGCTCTCCAACACTTTATGGCTGACGCCCATGGAGATGTACAAATTGTTCTTCGGATCACAAACAATGTGTCCGGACTTGACCCAGATTTAGGTCTAAGCTGCAATCGCCTGGATACTCAAGTAAGTAGCTCCAGATTTTAGACACGCTATCCGTGATATTCATCATAAAATTGCCCTTAAAAGAGATGTCCCTTTAAACATGAGTGGATAGCGAAGAAAAGCTAATCAGTGTCCGCCCTCCCCCGAGACCATGCCGGATCCTGTTAACCAGGATGTTGGAGGTTGCGCCTTTGGAAGAAGGCGAAGGGGGGAACAAGGAAGCAACTGCCCCTGAAGGAGGCTGTCAGAAAGGAGGAATCGAGAATCCTCCATCCAGGGAAAGAAGAGGACCACTCAAGACCCGAGACCGTGGTCTCAAAGGGGAAGAAATTCACGAGGGTCCCACGCCTGGAGGTGCCTCGGCCGCAGACAGGTGCCCTCAAGGATCAGCCTCCACGAGCCGTAAGTAGAGAGGGAGTTTTAAAATAAGAGACATCCCTATTCTATTCCCCGGAAAGATAACTGAATTTTACCTTGTAGTTCGGATCTCACCTTCGCAGAGCTCATCTTCGTGGGATTCGTCCGAGATGATGGAGAGTGAACGCCCCCGCCGTACCGCTTTTGCGAGGTGGGCACCGAGGTGTCACACGAGGGCTCAATCAGCAGGCGGAAAGCAGCAGAGGGTTCTCAAAGCTTCCGTCCGTGGGCCTTCAAAAGGCCATCGGACGAACCGCAGACCGCCCGCACGGCCGGAGGAGCTGAAGGATCTGCTCTGAGCGCCTATCTCGTAAGAACACCGTGTATTGATGGGCATGGTGATTGAAAGGATTTCATCCATGAGAGCGGGTTGCACGAGGCCGCTGTGGAGTTTACCGACAGGTTTTGAGGTACGCAAAATGATACTTTTTGATAGTTCCGCATAAATAGATGCGCTCTATATAGATAGTAGTCCTCGAGACTGCGCGCTGTCAAAATGACAGCGCATCGAGGATCATAATCCCTGTATAATACATGCCTTCCCGGTAGGTGGCGGCGTCCGGCATAGTCGACTGATGAATTTGCCGAGCTAAAGCGGCAACTTGACGTGCGGATGTCGACATCGCGCTTGTCAACAAGCTGCTTGATGAGTCACAAGGTATGCAATTTCTCCGGCGACACTGGTAAGGGGCTTGATGCCCGTTTTACTACAACATGTATGCTTGATGCAGATGGTGCCGCTGCCGGAGACCCTTCGACGGAACCCCGCCAAGGAGCAGGCCAGAAAAGTGATGCGATCGCCTAAAGGCAGCCGAGGAGCCGAAAAGCCAACAGTTGCTCAATGCCAAGCAAAGGAAATGGCTGAGATGGCTGTGGTTGAAGGATGCTGAACAAAAGGACCTCGAGAAGGCCACTACCGAGGCCAAGGATGCTCGCCGGAATGAGAGCCATGAAGCAGAGCTACGCCAGTCGAGATATCGCGGCCGGAAAGCCCTTATGCTGCGGATGAAGTTCGGGATCCTAAATATGCTCTCGCTTGGACCGGCCGGAGTGCGGCGGATACTTATCCGACTTGGCGGCAGCGCGACGCGTCAACACTTCCGCGATCAACAGGATCATGAAGTGGAAAAGCTTTTTTGGTCGCAGCTCCACAATCCGCAGGATCCACTTCCATTAACCGAGCTGTCATTTAATGGGCGAGCTGAATAGGTTATCCTGACGCCATGAAGGATGTCGAGTCATCCGGTGCCGAAATCAAGAGTTATTTTGGTTTGCGCAGTGTTCCTTGCGCGTGCCGCATATCAATGCAATGAAGAGGTCAAGATGCATAGAGGGTGCGCGATGGCTTTCGCCCGGTCAAGACATACCGGGCGAGATGAAGGCCACCGACGCTGCATCCCAAGATTCGACGAGCCGGAATACCGCCGAGCACTATTTTCGTGAAGTTCGCAGGGCGCCTTAATAGAGACGTAGTGCTCAAGGATATCATGTTCAATAATATGTATAATTGTAAAACAATGTTTTGATGGAATATAAAAGCTTTTTATACTTGTGCCGCAAGAATTAAAATACCTCCGGCGCGGCCGTAATGTATATGTATATAACCTAAAGATGGCAGTTCACTGCACTTAACGACATATCGCGGGGTGTTCGCAGAAGGCGATTCACACTTGATCCAACGCCTTGGTCCTAAAAGGAGGTGATAGCGCAGTTTAACTAGGCAACCGACTATAATGTTTTATCACTTTCACTTAGCCATAGAGTTTGATAAGGCTACTATATAGCCCCTAGGGGCACCACGCCGTCAATTCGGGCACGTGTGTCCCACGAGAAACGGCTCCTTCGTTAATGCCGGGAACTTAAAGATTCGGCGGGTCATCGAGTGGTTGACCAGTCTCACGCTATATCATGATAGTCGCCGCTTTCATCGAGGTGCTCGCTAATGAATCGGGGCACAATCGCAGAGTTCTTCCGGTGCCGCTTTAATAGAGCGGAACGTAAGGCAGCAAAACACAGAGCAGTAAACCCAACATTTGACCAAAGACATGATTCATAGCTGATGCATATAGGCCAAATCATGACGCGAACACTCTTTAAGGTATTCGGTTCATTATGAAAACGGCTGAACAACGCCTTAGTAATATAAGCCCCGTGTCCATGTACGCGAAAATCCTCGACGCGGCTGGATGCCAAGATGCCAGCCTCCACCTCGCTATAGCAAGAAACCGGGGATGTATCAACAAGAGACAATAAAAAGGTTTACGAGGGTCTTAATCAAAAGAACTTGAATGGGTCCCCTAATGCACGCCTGCTACCAGGTTCCGCGCTAGCCGTATCTCGACGGGTGTAGCCCGTGGTCATCTGTAAAGAGAGGAACTTAGTTGAAAAATAATCATGCAAAATGTATGTTATATTAAATAAACAAAGTACAATTTAAAAGTGAATAAAATTGAGCTTTATTGTCGCGCTGTTGTACATGCGCCGAGCCCCTAGAACGGGGTATGCGGTTAGTAAACCTTGTATGTTTACGCGGACTCGCCTAGCCATGTCCGGGTCTGAAGGACCTGTTTTAGGTGCTTTGATTAGTGAAGCTGTTTAGTGTGTGGCTGTTGAGGCAGCCAGACAATCTTTCGCTCGAGAAACACTCATTTCCTTCACGAGATGATGCCTCGTGGACCGGCATTTTAAGTATAAGGATGCATATGCGGTAGCGGGTTAAAGCTTGCTGGCCCATTAGTGCTTGATAGCTACAAAATGGGGATGTAAGGTCAGTCATGTGGAAGTTGTCGGTGAGCCAAACATAACTTCTAGCAGGAGAGAGCCCGCATAATGGGCATCTGCCCGCGTTACCCCTTGAAAAGAAGTGTCATGGCGGCTAATTGTTTGGGTCTATCCTCATTTTATGGATTGTGTCCTGATATAGCAGGTTTAATGCTACCGCCCATTAGGACTTGTGTAAAGTGGAGTCCCACAATTATCGGATCTAATAACAAGGCAGTCCATCCGCATTCCGGATATTTCTAGAGTAATCCTGATGGTCAAGGTGATTGGTTTTAACAACCAAGGCGGACTCTTCTGGGATAGGCAGATGGCGCAGATTCTGGGCGCCACTGTTTCTCCTTTGTCACGTGAAGTGAATTTACTGTTTTGACTTCTTGTGGAAGTTCTTTGTTTTCCGGTGCTCTGGGTTGTGGGTTCGCCATCGTCTTGCTTGTGTCGAGCCCCTTGTGTTCGGTGTTAAGTTTGCCGGATTGCTTGAAGACCCAAATAACTGTGGGTATGGTTTGCGGCTTCCCGGAGTACTATGGATTTGACATATCTTGTCCATGATTTTGTTTAGGTTAGATAGCTCCGCCTCGTTATCCTTGAGGGGCATCTTTTTCCGATTCTGCCGAGAGTTTGAATCCGGCTGACCGCCGGTTTTGGGCTGTTTCTTGGTCCGCGCCGTCCTGTCGTCAGCGTTTCCCGTTTATCCCTAATCGGATGTACTTGTCGCTGGTATCAGATCTTGCCAACTAGCTATCCTCTCCTCGCGCAAAAGCAGGTCATGAGGCTTGTTAGTGCGGCCATTGTTCTTGGCTTTTCTTGGCCGAGGTGTTCCGCGAGCCATTCATCTCAACGCCTGTGTTTGAAAGATGCTAAGGCTTCAAGCGTCCGAAAGTCGACTATCCGTTTTTTTAGTAAGAAATCTGTCCAGCAGTTTCCGGCTGACTTGGGTTGTTGAGCTATATGACTAAATCATCTCTGATCCGGAGGTCGGACATAGGTCCCTTGAAATTTGCCCTAAAAGCATCCTAGCTTTTCCCAACTTCCAATGGTGTTTTGAAGGCTTTAAGCCAATACCGGCTGGCCCTTTGAGTTTGAGGGGTAAGTATTATGGCGGAGATCATCTCCTCTAGCCATGTATATGTGGAGGATGTAACTGATCCACTCTGTGGTCTGTTGTTCCGTCAGATGCCCTATGTTAGAAATTATGATGCAAAGACCTCATCTGTGAAACATAGGCAAAGTGGCACCCTATATCTCGGCTGCCCTGATGTTCGATATTTGATGTGTTGCATTGTTACTAGAGCTTGATTTCTGGCCCATAGATAGATCTGGCTGGGCCATCTTTTTGATGCGAATCCTGTGCGGATCAAGGCAGCACTTTTGTGTGCGCGCCCTTGTCAGACCGTGTTGGCCATGGGGTCGCTTCATCCGATCGGTGGCTTCCTTTATTTTTTGATTGCGAGGTTAAGGCCTCATCATCAAATTCGCAGAAATTTTGCTTTGATAGTTTCTTGTGTGGCGATTGTCGATTTGTCTCATGTGTGTTGAGTACTTTTGCTCCTTCTAATTCTCGAGCATCTTCCATCGCTTTTGAGCTTCCGCTTGTTTTTTTCAGTTACGCACAAGTGCATTTGCAGCCTTTTTTGAGGTTCTTCGCTCCAACAACTTGTCCGCGCGGAGGTCGTCTGGACTGTTGTCTTCCGGACGGGTTGTTTATCCAAGCGCCTGCTCATACGGTTGCTCGATGGCATGTTCGCGTTCGCCGGTTCGCCATGCTCTATGGCTGGGTCTGAATGGCCGCTTTCTCCGCCGAGGTGTTTGAGCGCGCCATTCGCCTTGATTGCTTTTCGAGGGAACGATCCCTTGTTGCATCCCTTTGTTCCTCGTCGTCGCTTTCCTTTAGGTGTATCCACCATGTATACATCGTGAGATGGGGTGGTTGTCCAAAGGCCTATAGGCGCTGGTTCCGTTTCGCCTCCTACATCGTCAGCCCATACCGGCCGATGTTCGGAGTCGAAGTCGAAAGGCGTCGGTTAAATCATCGGCGTGGGCTACAAAGTGGGTGGTGGGTGGGCTTTGAATTTCTTCATTGTTCGCAGATCCCAACCTTGCCGACCATAATCCGCCAGGCTCTTCCGATAAAGAGAGACTTTAGTGAACCCGTGATGTCGCCAAGGGCGAAGTGCCGAAGATGTCCGCAGCGGTGAACTCCATGATCGACGCCCAATCGGATTCGATTGGCAGGCGCGAAGGTTCGGAGTCCGGAGAGGAGTTCGCACCTTGAGTCACGAAGCTTTGCAAAGGATGTGATGGTGTTCGCCTGACCAGAGAGATTGCAGCCCCGAGGCGGTATCCAGCCACCCATCTCGATCGGGCGCAATGCTCTAAGCTAAGGTCGGAGCGACATCGGTGCGGTAGCCTGTGGCAATCGCTCGCTTGGCAGAGCTAGATCATGCCCATCCATGACAAGCAGGGCGCCGCTTGGTTGTGGCTCGAACCCGTCAAGATCAAGTCTCCGGACGCCGGCCGTAGTTCAAACTTCCAAATCTGACTCGATGGCCAGCGAAGCTGATCCGCTTCAGATGGCTGCTTAATTGGGCTCAAGCAAAGCCGCAATACGGAAGATCTGTCCGGAGAAAAGTCTCACCTCGACCGCATCGTTGTTGATGATCAGGATCCATCGGCCTAAAGATGACGCTAACATAGAACTCTCAATGAAAGCACCAATATTGGTGTCAAACGGCGGATCTCGGTAGGGGTTCCGAATCTGGCCTAGGCGGATGGTAACAGGAGACAAGGGACACAATTTTTACCCAGGTTCGCCCTCTCGATGGAGGTAAAACCCTACTCGCTTGATTAATATTGATGATATGGGTAGTACAAGAGTAGATCTACCACGAGATCGTGAGAGGCTAAACCCTAGAAGCTAGCCTATGGTATGATTGTTGTTCGTCCCCACGACTAAAACCTCCGTTTATATAGACACGGAGAGGGCTAGGGTTACATGTAGGGTTACAATGAGAGGAGATCTACATATCCACATCGCCAAGCTTGCCTTCCACGCCAAGGAAAGTCCCATCCGACACGGGACGAAGTCTTCAATCTTGTATTCGATAGTCCAGAGTCCGCCAAAGGTCATAGTCCGCCATCCGGACACCCCTAATCCAGGACTCCTCAATCACCCTCGACGCTTCTAACCTGATTCCCACCACTATTCGAGAGATGCCAAGCACCCACCACGCCTAGGTACTTGTCACCTTTAAACCCGGCCCAAAGATCACCCGCCTGATGTACTTCAAATATTCTAACCGGTCGCTATTACTCGTTATGCACCGCAAAACTACAAGGGATATGTTTCTTCCGATCTAATAGCTTGGCCAACCAAGATCCCGCCCGAGGCATTGCTATGATCTTGTGCTGCCTCTATCTCTTGCATTGTTCTCGCTCGCCAGCTTGCTTTGCTAGGATTTTCACCAAGAATCCTTTGTGCGCATAATGATTTCTACCACCGCTACTAAATTAGATATGTAGATGTCATACATGATACTACCTCGCACTGCTCCTAAATATAAGTCTTTCTAGAGATTCCACTATAGGCTACATAGAGCAAAATGAGTGAATCTACACTAAAATGCATCTATATACATCCGTATGTGTCCCATAATGAATCTCTACCAAGACATATATTTAGGAACAGGGCAGACGCTACACAAAATCGTAGGTGGCATGTAGGAATTCCAAAGGCACTACATTAGGCTCCCTTAGAGTGCCTTAGTCCAAAGATACGTAGTCATGGTTAGTTTATGGTACACACACAATCGTTAATTGGTGGTTTAAATATGCGCAAGGATATGCAATGTAGTATCATGTAGAGATGTCTCAAATTAGTTGTCATCTGCATAGGGTTACAATGCAAAAGTACAAGATGTATGTGGCAATTTCATGGAACATCACAAAAAGGAGAGGCAATGAGCCTATATACAAGAAGTGGTACGTCACCTCCATTGCAATTATCGTGACATGTTATTTGTATGCCGCCTATTAGCCAAGTTTCTTAGGGACAATATTAGAGTTACTATAAGAAAATAAGCACTGTGAATATAAGCTCCATGTAATAAGCCAACCAGTTCTTTTCATTGCTTTTCACTTATCTTCTTTGATATGAAAGTCTGGAAATGATTGTATATTTTTTTCATTTTTGCACCATATGGAAATTAATTTGACTTGCAAACATCACAAATTGAACCCAAAGTAAAGAATTAATATGATAGGAAAAGACCATCACTATTTGCTCAAAATGCAAATACAAAGATATCATCTACTTGGCACAATCTACTTTGGTCAATGTTTTCCATAGAGATCCATTGCCTAATTTAAACGAAGAACGATGACCCACATTTAAATGAAGAACAATTATTTATTGAAATTCGATGGTCCAAGTGGCTGTTACTATAGTATAAAGACCAATTAAAGCATCATATAAAGCAAAGCAGCTCATAGCAACTCATCATACAACAGCAAAGAAGTCCTGCATTCATCATATATACCACCAAGAGCTCATAGCAACCATCATATAGCAGCAGCAGAGCAGCTCATAACAATTCATCATATAGCAGCAAAAGCAGGAGCAGCCAGCAACTCATCAAGGTATAGCAAATAAATAGCAGCTCATAGCAATTTTCATATAGCAGCAGCATTCATAGCAACTCATCACACAATAGCAAAGAACTTCCAGCAATTATCATATAGCAAAGAGGGAGTAGCCCACAGTCTACCTGCATAGCAAAGAAAGGGCGAAGCCCATAGCACCATCGAGTTGTGGGATCAGAATGAAAATTTGGCAAAAAATCGTAGGGAGATCCTCACCTTAGGTGGATGAGCTGAGCCTTCAATAAAGACCTCAAGGCTATGGCCCTGGAGGAGGGGAGACCATATGGCTCACTGGAGGAACCCTAGTGCCGCAGTGTGGGATCGAGGTAGAGGGAAAGGAGAGGAGATGCCAAGGCAATGAATGCTGTTTGTTTTACTTGAGGGTTGTGACACCAAGGCGCAGCTTGCATTTTGAGTGTAATATAGGCAAACAACAAGAGTCATTTCACTATTCTCTCCTTCAATTTTAGTGAGGTTCTACCAAACACCGCCCTCCAAAGTAAATTAGTTAAGCCAAGCCCATAACTCAAAAATGACTTTACATCTTTTATGGCTTATTTTGACAATATGCCTCAAAAGGCGTAAATCGAATCGCCCTTAACCTGCAATTCAATTGTGCGTAATGATGAATCACTCCTGCCGCTAACTGCATATTTAGGCATCATCATACATGGCATAACCTAATACATGTGCATTCCATTGTAGAATCGAATATGCAATGTTTATGTTAGTTCATACGTTGTACATGATGTTTAAATGCCCTTAAATCTGGTCACCAAGTGATGGTCTTTAAGCCTCCTTCTTGCTTCTTTTCTTGATATGTAAGATTTGCTCACATCATCTGCTCAATTGCTTGTTTGCATCAGCCAGCCATACTAGGACTATTTGCTTCGATTACTTTGTTTTTGACCTAACACTCTAATGAGCTTGTCAACGATTTAAACACTAAGGGCTGCTGTAGTGGGGCCTTGTCTAACTCATAGGTGACATAAAGGTTTGGTTGATGACTATAGTAGGCTCTCCAAGAGTACCTGGAGATCCAGTTCAAGGTATGTGTAGTTTTTACATAGTGATGACATAGTAAATGTTCATTTCATTGTGTGCAAGTGCAAGAGATGCGCATGTTTCATTATGGTGTTGTTTTGTTATAATCTCATCCTTTGTGTTCAGAGACTGAAAGTATGCATATTTATCTTCCAAGGAGACGAGTAACTAGTTTGTGTCACTTGCAGGGGGGTGCAATAAAGATAAGATTGAGGATTTCCAAGTACAAGATGTTAGGAAGGAGCCTTGCAAGAGAAGTAGGAGCCGTGTTGAGCCTCTTCAACTCGCTAAGGTAAGTCAACAGATGCAACTCAACAGTTCAATTCCTTGTTTGTTTCAGTGCATAGTTAATTTTCTTTTCAATTGCTTTATTTGTCCTCGCTAATGAGATGCCCAAATAATCATGCCTCGATGTTCGGTACTTGTATCACTATTAGTTGACATAATTAAAGGCCTTAACATTTAATTACTCGCCAAGTGTGCCTCAAGCTCAAGTCTATTAACCAACTATTATTGCATGAGGCTCACAATCTAGTTTATACTACGCTAATGATTGCATAGTTGCCTCGTTGTAGTATGTTTGTATGAAACCCTCGGCTGTTCATTATCCTCCCTAAGACTTTAATTGAGGCACGTAATGGCCAACTGCTTGCTTACTTATACGCAACGCTGTCTAAATTTGTAACTTGTCCGTGTTTTATTGGGTCCCAACATCATGCTCCGGTGAGCTAAGAGGATTTGATGCATGATGCACTATTTTTATAATTTTTAAAATATCACCGCTTATGCTTCATGACGTAACATTTTTTTGAAAGTGACATGTAACATTATTGTTAGTCCTGCTTGCCATGTAGTAATAGTGTCTTGTTCGCTTCAATCGTTGTAACTATATTTTGCCCTAGTCATGTGTACTTACAGTAAACATTTTGTGATGAAGTGACATCAACACAAAGATCATGCGAGCAGCGGCATGGCCGCTAATGAATGATTATGGATTGAATTGAATGCTGATGTTCTCGAGCATCAACTAGAGGTGGCAAGACAACATGTACATGATTGTCAACGATAATCAACAAGTTGAGTCCGACATGCGGTATTAGATGCAGAGTCAAAAAATGAAATGAGACATTGAGGTAACCATGAAGGAATGGGAGATTTTGCGATCGAAATTTGTGCTATCCTAATCCGCCAATCCTATTTCCAAAAGAGATTATAGTTCAAATGGAGTTAAGTTGATGCGTCCATGATGTATGAGCTATATTTCAAAGGTATGTAATTTGTTGTTTGTGTATGCTTTATTATCACTGCGGCTTAACCATAATGCCCAAGGGTATAACCGGCTGTAATTTCTTTATTGTATAGTGTAGGATTATTCTACCTTTCTATGCCTTGATCTCTTTGTTGTATAGTGTATGCTTTTAGAGGTGATAGTATTGAGTAGGATAATTTTTGAATATGCTATATCGCTCAAACGGGCTAATCCTCACCATTATTCTTCACGCGGTTGTCGGATCCATGGGCCTTCTACGCCTCATAGGATCCATGGGCCTTCACGCCTTGTAGGATACATGGGTCAACACTCATTTATGGGTCTTGTATCGCCTTTAATGGCTCAGACGACTTTTAATGGAAATCGACGCTTTATGGGCTGACCATAAGGCCGTTATTAGGCCGATGGTGATGCTATGAAAATGGCCCAATGATTAACGGTCCACAAACAGGCCGATCAGAACGACAATGAATTTGGCCCACAAGCATAAAATGACAAGAACGGCCATAAGTAATCGAATGCTGAAAATGAGCCCAAGAATAAATGGGCCTCAGAGGCCGAAGTTAACTTATTGAAACGCCCAACGGAATAACGGGCCGTTAATGGGTATAAATTGTTACATCGTTCATTACGGGCCGCTTTCACCACGGGCCGTTAACGGGTGTAAAGTATACACCGCTCATTGCGGGCTTCAAAGACGCGCCGCTAATGGGCCAAGAGTTACAAATGGCCTCATATGGGCCGAAGACGCTATGGGCTATACATACGGCGAAAACGGGTCGAATCATATTGATGGCCTGATGACGCCATCGGGCCTAATTCGATAGAGGGCGAACGGCCTTTAGCAGGTGCTGTAATGGGATATTTGCTAACATGCCGCTAACAAGCATGGGCCGCCCGCCTTTTGACCAAGTCTAACGGGCCGTTTTTCGTGAATGGGCCACTATTGGGTCGTACATGTGGACGATCATAGGCTTCCGTCCAAAGTAGATGACATCTATCCCAACGATGAGTCACACGCAGTTTCTCTAGCCAATGATGATTTTACACGCGGAAAATCCCCATTGGTCGGGTTGTTAACGGGTTATGATCCAAACCCGACCCGATAGCTTAACGGTGTTCCGTTACGGTGGATGCCACATGTCGTCACCTTGACGAAAAGCACTTCAGGATGATTTATCGTCATGGAAGTGGACACTTCCGATGATAATTTTGGTAATGTCATGGAACACTTATACGATAAAGAGTATGACTATCTTGATTCATAAATTTGTCATGGATGTACATGAAAAAAACGCGACCCATCGTGACAAACATGTATCATCACGAAGTGTATTTTTTGTAGTGATGCTTATGGAAAGAACTTGCATGACATCTTTTGTCCTACCTCCCATGGCAGCGGGTCCATAAGGAAACCAAGGGATATTAAGGCCTTTTAATAGATAACCGAACTAAGCATTAACACATAGTGAATACATGAACTCCTCAAATTACGGTCATCACCGAAAAGTATCCCGACTATTGTCACCTGTGGTTTACTAATCATAACATGTAATAGGTGAGTATAACTTGCAAGATCGGATCTAGAACATAGATATAATGGTAATAACATAAACGGTTCAGATCTGAAATCATGGAAAACGGGCCCAAAGTGACAAGCATTAAGCATGGCAAAGTCATAGCAACATCAATCTCGTAACATAATGGATACTAGGATCAAGCCTAACAAAACTAACTCGATTAGATGACTAATCTCATCCAACTCCCTCACCGACGAGCGAGCCTATGAAGGAATTACATTTACCCTGGTGGGGAGCATCATGGAATTGGCGATGGAGAAGGGTTGTGATGACGAAGATCAAATATCCCTCTCCGAGCTCGCTACCTCTTGAGCATGCGCTGGTTTTCTTGAAGAGGAAACGGTGATGCAGCAAAGTAGCGAAGTATTTCCCCAGCTTTAAGAACCAAGGTATCAATCCAAAGAGGAGGCCACACGCAAGTCCCTCGTGACTCTATACAAACAAATAAGAACCTTGCAACCAACGCGATAAAGGTTGTCAATCCTTCATGTCCACTTGCAAAAGTGAGATCTGATAGAGATGATAAGATAATATTTTTGGTATTTTATGATAAAGATTAAAAGTAAAGATTTCAAATAAATGGCACCAAAATAGCTAGTTGACGGAGATTAATATGATGGAAAAGACCAGGGCCATAGGTTTCACTAGTGGCTTCTCTCAAGATAGCGTAAGTATTACGTGGGTGAACAAATTACTGTCAAACAATTGATAGAAAATTGCATAATTATGACAATATCTAGGCATGATCATGTATATAGGCATCACGCATCAACAAGTAGACCGACTCCTGCCCGATCTACTACTATTACTCCACACATCGACCGCATCCAAAGATGCATCTAGAGTATTAAGTTCATAAGAACAGAGTAACGATTAGGCAAGATGACATGATGTAGAGGGATAAACTCAAGCAATATGATATAAACCCCATCTATTTATCCTCGATGGCAACAATACAATATGTGTCGCTTCCCTTCTCACACTGGATCGAGCAACGCAAGATTGAACCCAAAGCTAAGCATCTCCCATTGCAAGAAAGATCAATCTAGTATGCCAAACCAAATTGATAATTCAAGAGACTTGCAAAGATAACACGGTACGCAATTTATGAAATGGAGGCTATGTAATCATATGAGGTAACACTTTTAAGTAGCTGACTACAATATCCATTTCTTTTGTGCGCCTCTACACTAACACGCCAATGCATTATGTTTAAAGTAAATAACCAATGGCACTAAATTATCTATTTACACGAAATACATAGGCGAGCGCTTGATCCCTTTTCTTGTGAACGCCACTACTACACCTGCACGATTACCGCCCGCCTGTGAACGCCCAAGTTATCGGCGATCATCCCGAAGTTATTGTCTTTTTCCGGGGTGGACTTCACACCAGTTATTAATCGCCGACGCGGCCCCGTGTACACAGTCTAGCATGACCTTCCCGCTAGCACGGTCCAAAATTAGTTGAAACCGGATACGAACGATTCTGCCGCATGCAAAATCTCCGCCTCCTTCTAAAATTTTCGCCACCTTAGTCTTTAGCATGCTAAATCCCCTTTTTCCCTTGGTGCACGGAGACCAACACAATAATACCGCCTCATCTACATGATAGGTCGGGACTGCTTTGGTAACTTCCGTTCCCCCACTACACGGCACCCCCATTTCTCTCCCTCACGCAAAAACGACTAACTCCACAAAGACTGAAAGCATCTTACATCACGCCGTCTGCATTTCATCGCCTCTTTCTCTCCTCCCTCTCAAACCCTAGACTGCTGCCCACCGCGCATTATAGCCTATTCAAGTGCCAATGCCGCCCATCTCGCCGATCTCGCCTCAGCGCCGTGATCTACCCTCCCACCTCCCCTAGAAATAAGTAGACTACTCATCCACCACTGTATCAAGAGCCCATTCAAGGCCGGCTTTGTCCACGGCGCCGGATCTGCTACGCTGGTATTTGCCAACCGGCCACAGATCCGGCAGCGGCTCATTCAGATTCCCCACCGAGACGCTTCAGGCACACCCCCGTGAGCCGCCCCACCGACGCATTCTGGCCGACGGCCTCTCGATCCTCTTCGCCCACACCTTCCTCAACCCTACCGAGCCGCTCACGACACCTTCCTCAACCCTACCGGAGCCGCCTTCACCGACACCATCGTCAACCCTACCGAGTAGCTTCACTTATACCATTCTCAACCCCATCGGGGCCGCTTGCCAAATCACAAGTCCACGGCCTCGATCCGCTCCACGCACCCTCATCCAACCTACCAGAGCAGCTTCTGACGCCCCGTCCACGGCCGCAGATCCGCATCATCAACACCACCCTTAACCCAACCACCGGAGCAGCTTCTGACGCCCCATCCACGGCCGCAGATCCGCATCGTCGACACCATCCTTAACCCAACCACCGGAGCAGCTTCGACGCCCACCACGTCGCAGATCCGCGGTCATCGACACCATCCTTAACCCAACCACCGGAGCAGCTTCACCTACGCCCTCGTCCACGGCCACAGATCCGCTTCGCCCACACCATAGTCCACCCTAACGGAGCTGCTCCACAAACACCCTACTCGATGGTTCTAGATCTTCATCGGACACCGACAGCAGCGCAGCATCATCGCCGCTGTCAAACCGCGGATCTCGGTAGGGGTCCCGAATCATGCGCTCTAGGCGGATGGTAACAGAGACAAGGGACACGACAGTTTTACCTGTGTTCGCCCTCTCGATGGAGGTAAAACCCTACCCTTCTTGATTAATATTGATGATATGGGTAGTACACGAGCAGATCTACCACGAGATCGTGAGAGGCTAAACCCTAGAAGCTAGCCTATGGTATGATTGTTGTTCATCCCACGGATTAAAACCCTCCGGTTTATATAGACACCGAGAGGGCTAGGTTACACGTAGTCGGTTACAATGGGAGGAGATCTACATATCCAGACGCCAAGCTTGCCTTCCACGCCAAGGAAAGTCCCATCCGGACACGGGATGAAGTCTTCAATCTTGTATCTTCATAGTCCAGAGTCCGCCAAAGGTCATAGTCCGCCATCCGGACACCCCTAATCCAGACTCCTCAAGAGCCCTCGAACCAAGCTTCAATCACGACGAGTCCGGGCGCGTTTTGTCTTCGCATTGCAAGGCGTTCCTCCTCCGAATACTTCATAGAAGATTTTAAACACAAGGATAGTGTCCGCTCGCAAAATAATTTCCACATACCACCGAGAGAAAATAATATTTGCACAAATCCAATCACCGACGTATTCCGCAATGTGACATCACACCACGCCAAGCCTTTATTCAAATCATTTTTACTGTCCCACCTCAGCGCTTAGCGAGGCGGTTTCCTTGGCACGCCTTGTCAAAGCAGAGATCGTGGTCCCCTTATTCCGGGATTCTCATCAATACGGGCGCAGTAACCCAATCGCGTCTGGCCGGCACGCCTCCTCTATCGGGCGAAGTCCCAAACGGTCACGGAGAGGGCTCTGGTATTCAACCTCCTTATAAAGAGACCAAGGCTCTACCCTTTCTTTCAATCTCAATCAACCGCGCCTTTGAGTTCCAACACCCAAAGCTCCAGAATCGTGGGCTTGGACCTTCAATGATGTCCGCTCCGACCTTCAAGGTCGGTGGATGCCTTCCTCCTTACGGAAGAAGACGCTAAAGCTAAGAGATTCCGTATTTAACCGGGCGAATTTTCATAGGCCCCCTACTCAAGGGCAGGTTATTCGACTCCCAAGCCCGGTGAGAGCGCAGTGTTCAAGGCCTCACTTCCTTCGGGGTTAGGCTTCCGACGGACCCCTTCGTGAGGGGGCCTATGTTTTATTATGGGTTGGAATTTCATGACTTGGATTCGAGTCCATCCTCCACATCTCATCGTTCATTGTCGTGATAAGCCTTCCTCCGCATTACCTCACTTCAGATTGTGGCTTAAGACCTTCAAAGTGGAGCCAAGATGATCAAGGGCGCAAGCGGAGGCGGAGGGGTTGTTATAAGCAAGAATGCCGACGCCCATGGCTCGAGGGATCTTTTCAAGAGGAGTTCAGCTATGGCAACGAGAGTGGTTTTATATCACAGCCCTGTGGGAACCAAGTGGGTGGCGCCAACCGCCTTTCGCCGGGTCCTCCCCGCGGCAAGCGCCATGGGTCAATAAAGGCTCGACTGGGGTCGCCCAAGGACGTGCCCTTGTTGCGGTGGTCGCATTCAAGATCTCCTCGAAAGAGACATCAACCTGGCTGTAGTGACGCAGTCATGTTGATTCGCCGCACTTTGCCCTGCAAACGCTGCCCCTCCGCCTGGTGGGAGTTTAATTGAGGGACCACGAGCTCTCCAACACTTTATGGGCGCTGACGCCCATGGAGATGTACAAATTGTTCTTCGGATCACAAACAATGTGTCCGGATTTGACCTGTGACGCAGGTCTAAGCTGCAACGCTCGGATACTCAAGTAAGTAGCCCTCAGACTTTATTGACGCCATCCGTGATATTCATCATAAAATTGCCCTTAAAAGAGATGTCCTTTAAACATGAGTGGATAGCGAAAGAAAAGCTAATCAGGTGTCCGCCCCTCCCCGAGACCATGCCGGATCCCGTGTTAACCAGGATGTCGGAGGTTGCGCCTTTGGAAGAAGGCGAAGGGGGAACAAGGAAGCAACCGCCTCCCGAAGGAGGTTGTCAGAAAGGAGGAATCGAGAATCCTCCATCCAGGGAAAGAAGAGGACCGCCTCAAGACCCGGAGACCGTGGTCTCAAAGCAGGGAAGAAATCTTCGCCGAGGGTCCCACGCGGAGGTGCCTCGGCCGAGACTGTGCCCTCAAGGGATCAGCCTCCAAATGAGCCGTAAGTAGAGAGGGAGTTTTAAAATAAGAGACATCCCTATTCTATTCCCGAGAAAGATAACTGAATTTTACCTTGTAGTTCGGATCTCAGCCCTTCTCAGCAGAGCTCATCTTCAGGGATCTTCGTCCGAGATGATGGAGAGCGGAACGCCTCCCGGCTGCACTGCTTGGCAGGTGGGCGCACCCGAGGTGTCGCCACGGAGGGTTTTCTGAATCCGCAGGCCGAAAGCAGCCGAGATGGTTCTCAAAGCCTTCCGTGTCCGCCTTCAAAAGGCCATCGGACGAGTCCGCACCGTCCGCCCGCACGGCCGGAGGAGCTGAAGGATCTGCTCGGGTGAGCGCCTATCTCGTAAGAACACCGTGCATTGATGGGCATGGTGATTGAAAGGATTTCATCCACAGAGAGCGGGTTGCACGAGGCCGCCAGAGTTTATCGACAGGTTTTGAGGTACGCAAATGATGTACCTTTTGATAGTTCCGCATATAATAGATGCGCCTATATAGATAGTAGTTTCGAGACTCCGTGCGTTGTCAAAATGACAGCGCATCGAGGATCATAATCCCGGTATAACATGTCGCTTTTCCGATGTAGGTGGCGGCGTCCGTGGCTAGCCGGATCGATGAATTTGCCGAGCTAAAGCGGCAACTTGACGGGCGGATGTCGACATCGCGCTTGTCAACAAGCGGCTTGATGAGTCACAAGGTATGCAATTTCTCGCGGACACTGGTAAGGGGCTTGATGCCCGTGCTTACAACATGTATGCTTGATGCAGATGGTGCCGCCACATGGAGACCCTTCGGACGGAACTCGCCCGAGCCAAGGAGCAGGCCAGAAAAGTGATGCGATCGCTTTAAAGGCAGCCGAGGAGCTGAAAGCCTTAACAGCGCTCACCGCCAAGGTGAAGGAAATGGCTGAGATGGCTGTGAAGTTGAAGGATGCTGGAACAAAAGGACCTCGAGAAGGCCACTACCGAGGCCAAGGATGCTCGCTCTGGAATGAGAGCCATGAAGCAGGAGCTACGCCAGCCGGAGATATCGCGCCGGAAAGCCCTTTATGCTGCGGATGAAGTTCGGGATCCTAAATATGCTCGCTTGGACCGGCTGTGGAGTGCGGCGGATACTTATCTCGACTTGGCGGCAGTGTCGCGGACGCGTCAACACTTCCGCGATCAACAGGATCATGAAGTGGAAAAGCTTTTTTGGTCGCAGCCCACAATCCGTGAGGATCCACTTCCATTAACCGAGCTGCTTACGAATGGGCGGAGCTGAATAGGTTATCCGGACTCGCCATGAAGGATGTCGAGTCATCTGTGGGCCGGAAAGGCCAGAGTCAAGAGTTATTTTGGTTTGGTGCAGCAGCCTTGGCGCGGTGCCGCATATCAATGCAATGAAGAGGTCAGCATGCATAGAGGGTGCGCGATGGCTCTTGCCCGTGTCAAGACATACCGGGCGGAGATGAAGGCCACCGACGTTGCATCCCAAGATTCGGACGGAGCCGAATACCGCCGAGCACTATTTTCGTGAAGTTCTGCAGGCGCTGCTTAATAGAGACGAGTGCTCAAGGATATCATGTTCAATAACATGTATAATTGTAAAACAATGTTTTGATGGAATATAAAAGCTTTTTATACTTGTGCCTGCAAGAATTAAAATACCTCCTATGCGTCCGCTAATGTATATGTGTATATAACCCGAAAGATGGCAGTTCAGCTTCGCACTTCCCACGACATATGCGGGGTGTTCGGCATGCGATTTTCACACTTGATCCAACGCCTTGGTCCTATAAAGGAGGTGATAGCGCAGCTAACTAGGCAACCGGACTATAATGTTTTATCACTTTCACTTAGCCATAGGAGTTTGATAGTGGGCTACTATATAGCCCCTAGGGGCACCACGCCGTCAATTCGGGCACGGTGTGCCCGATCGAGAAACGGCCTTCGTTAATGCGGGGAATCCTAAAGATTCGATGGGTCATCGAGTGGTTGACCAGTCTCACGCTATATCATGATAGTCAGCCGCTTTCATCGAGGTGCTCGCTATTGAATCGGGCACAATCGCAGAGTTCTTCCGGTGCCGCTTTAGCCGATAGAGCGGAACGTAAGGCAGCAAAACACAGGAGCCGTGCAAACCCAACATTTGACCAAAGACATGATTCATAGCTGATGCATATAAGGCCAACCACACGCCAACACTCCCTAAGGTATTCGGTCATTATGAAAACGGGCTGAACAACGCCTTAGTAATAAGCCCTCGTGTCCATGTACGCAAGAAAATCTCGGACGCGGGCCGATGCTAAGATGCCAGCCTCCACCTCGTTATAGCAAGAAACCGGGGATGTATCAACAAGAGACAATAAAAAAGGTTTACGAGGGTCTTAATCTGAAAAGAACTTGAATGGGTCCCCATCGCACGCCTCGCTACCGTGGTCTCCGCGCAGCCGATCCTCGACGGGTGTAGCCCGTGGTCATCTCAGAAAGAGAGGAACTTAGTTGAAAATAATCATGCAAAATGTATGTTATATTAAATAAACAAAGTACAATTTAAAAGTGAATAAAATTGAGCTTTATTGTCGCTTGTTGTACATGCGCGAGCCCCTAGAACGGGGTATGCGGCTAGTAAACCTTTGTATGTTTACGCCGACTCGTTTAGCCATGTCCGGGTCCAAGGACCTGTTTTAGGTGCTTTGATTAGTGAAGCCGGTTTAGTGTGTGGCTGTTGAGGCAGTCCAGACAATCTTTCGCGTCGAGGAACACTCGATATTTCCTTCACGAGATGATGCCTCGTGGACCGGCATTTTAAGTATAAGGGATGCATAATGCGGTATTGCGTTAAAGCGGGCGAAAGCTTCATTCATTAGTGCTTGATAGCTACTTGTAAATGGGGCGATGGAAGGTCAGCTTTTCGCTGGAAGTTGTCGGGTGAGCCAAACATAACTTCTAGCAGGAGAGAGCCCGCATAATGGGCATCCGGGCCTCATGCTACCCCTTGAAAAGAAGTGTCGCTATGGCTAATTGTTGTTGGGTCTATCCCCATTTTATGGATTGTGTCCTGATATAGCAGGTTTAAATTACTGCCGCCCCATTAGGACTTGTGTAAAGTGGAGTCCGCAATTATCGGATCTAATAACAAGGCAGTCCATCCTGCATTCCGGATATTTCTAGAGTAATCCTGATGGTCAAGGTGATTGGTTTTAACAACCAGCTATGGACTCTCCGGATAGGCCGATGGCGCGATTCTATGGGCGCCACTGTTTTCCTTTTGTCACGTGAAGTGAATTTACTGTTTTGACTTCTTGTGGAAGTTCTTTGTTTTCCGGCTCGCTTGTGGGGTTCGCCATCGCCCTTGCTTGGTGTGTCGAGCCCCTTGTGTTCGTGTTAAGTTTGCCGGATTGCTTGAAGACCCAACAATCTCTGTGGGTATGGTTTGCAGGCTTCCCGGGAGTACTATGGATTTGACATATCTTGTCCATGATTTTGTTTAGGTTAGATAGCTCGTCCCTGTTATCCTTGAGGGGCATCTTTTCTCGATTCTGCCGAGAGCTTTTGAATCCGCGCTGACTGCCGTGTTTTGGGCTGTTTCTTGGTCCGCGCCGTCCTTGCTGCGTCATGTTTCCCGCTTCCATCCCTAACTTCGGATGTACTTGGGTCGCTGGTATCGCATCTTGCCAACCAGCTATCCTCTCCGCGCAAAAGCAGGTCATGAGGCTTGTTAGTGCGGCCATTGTTCTTGGCTTTTTCTTGGCCGAGGTGTTCAAGAGCCATTCATCTCAACGCTGTGTTTGAAAGATGCTAAGGCTTCGCGTCCGAAAGTCGACTATCCGGTTCTTTTAGTAAGAAATCTGTTCCAGTTTCCGGCTGACTCTCGGGTTGTTGAGCTATATGACTTAAATCATCTCATCCGGAGGTCGGACATAGGTCCCTTGAAAATTTGCCCAAAAGCATCCTCGAGCTTTTCCCAACTTCCAATGGTGTTTTCGGAAGGCTTTAAGCCAATACCGGCTGGCCCTTTGAGTTTGAGGGGTAAGTATTTTATGGCGTGAGATCATCTCTCTAGCCATGTATATGTGGAGGATGTAATCCTTGATCCGCACTCTGTGGTCTGTTGTTCCGTCAGATGCCTCTATGTTAGAAATTATGATGCAGCACCTCATCGGTGAAACATAGGGGTGTGCGGCACCCTATATCTGCTGCCCGCGATGTTCGGATATTTGATGTGTTGCATTGCTTACTAGAGCTTGATTTCTGGCCCATAGATAGATCTGGCTGGGCCATCTTTTGATGCGAATCTCAGCGGATCGCAGCGGGTTGTGTGCGCGCCCTTGTCGCGACTGTGTTGGCCATGGGGTCGCTTGTCCGACCGGTGGCTTCCTTTATTTTTTTGATTATGGAGGCTCTAAGGCCTCATCATCAAATTCGCAGAAATTTTTGCTTTGATAGTTTCTTTGTGTGGCGATTGTCGCCAGATTTGTCTCATGTGTTGAGTACTTTGCTCCTTCTAATTCTGAGTGCATCTTCCACTGTTTTGAGCTTCCGCTTGCTTTTTTCAGCTACGCACGCTGGCGCACGAGCCTTTTTGAGGTTCTTCGCCCAACAACTTGTCCGGCGTGAGGTCGTCCGGACTGTTGTCTTCGCCGGGACGGGTTGTTTATCCAAGTTGCCCTGTTCATACGGGTTGCTCGATGGCATGTTCGTCGTCCGCCGGTTCGCCATGCTCTATGGCTGGGTCTCGAATGGCCGCTTTCCGCCGAGGTGGTTTGAGCGCGCCACGCCGCCGCTTTGATTGCTTTTCGAGGGAACGATCCTTGTTGCATCCCTTTGTTCCTCGTCGTCGTTTCCTTTAGGTGTATCCACCATGTATACATCGTGAGATGGGGTGGTTGTCCAGTGGCCTATAGGCGCTGGTTCTCGTTCGCCTCCTACATCGCCGCCCATACCGGCCGATGTCTTCGAGTCGGTCGGCATGTCGGTTAAATCATCGGCGCTGGCTACAAAGTGGGTGGTGGGTGGGCTTTGAATTTCTTCATTGTTCAGATCCCAACCTTGCCGACCATAATCCGCCAGGCTCTTCTCGATAAAGAGAGAGACTTTAGTGACCCAGGATGTCGCCGGCGGGCGAGTGCCGAAGATGTCCGCAGCGGTGAACTCCATGATCGACGCCTCAATCGGATTCGATTGGCAGGGGCGCGAAGGTTCGGAGTCCGGAGAGGAGTTCGCACCTTGAGTCACGAGCTTTGCAAAGGACAGGTATGGTGTTCGCCGACGCCAGAGAGATTGCAGCCCCGAGGCGGTATCCAGCCACCCATCCTCGATCGGGCGCAATGGCTCTAAGCTAAGGGTCGGAGCGACATCGGTGCGGTTTCCGTGGCACCGCTCGCCGGCAGAGCTAGATCATGCCCATCGAGACAAGGCGGCGCTGCTTGGTGGCTCAACCCGTCAAGATCAAGTCTCCGCGACGCCGGCCGTAGTTCAAACTTCCAAATCTGACCTGATGGCCAGGGCGAAGCTTTCGATCTGCTTCAGATGGCTGCTTAATTGGCCGCAGCAAAGCCGCAAATATTTAAGATCTGTCCGGGAGAAAAGTCTCACCGGACCGCATCGTTGTTGATGATCGGGGATCCATCGGGCCTAAAGATGACGGCTACATAGGAACTCTCAATGAAAGCACCAATATTGGTGTCAAACGGCGGATCTCGGTAGGGGGTTCCGAATCAGGCCTAGGCGGATGGTAACAGGAGACAAGGGACACAATGTTTTTACCCAGGTTCGGCCCTCTCGATGGAGGTAAAACCCTACTCCCGCTTGATTAATATTGATGATATGGGTAGTACAAGAGTAGATCTACCACGAGATCGTGAGAGGCTAAACCCTAGAAGCTAGCCTATGGTATGATTGTTGTTCGTCCCCACGGACTAAAACCTCCGTTTATATAGACACCGGAGAGGGCTAGGGTTACATGTAGTGGGTTACAATGAGAGGAGATCTACATATCCACATCGCCAAGCTTGCCTTCCACGCCAAGGAAAGTCCCATCCGGACACGGACGAAGTCTTCAATCTTGTATCTTCATAGTCCAGAGTCCGCCAAGGTCATAGTCCGCCATCCGACACCCCCTAATCCAGACTCCTCAATCACCCTCGACGCTTCTAACCTGATTCCCACCATCTCGAGAGATGCCAAGCACCCACCACGGCCTAGGTACTTGTCACCTTTAAACCCGCCCAAAGATCACCGCCTGATGTACTTCAAATATTCTAACCGGTCGCTATTACCTGTTATGCACCGCAAAACTACAAGGGCGATGTTTCTTCCGGATCTAATAGCTTGGCCAACCAAGATCCTGCCCGAGGCATTGCTATGATCTTGTAAGCTGCCTCTATCTCTTGCATTGTTCTCGGCTCGCCAAATAAGCTTTGCTAGGATTTTCACCAAGAATCCCTTTGTGCATAATGATTTCTACCATCGCTACTAAATTAGATATGTAGATGTCATACATGATACTACCTCGCACTGCTCCTAAATATAAGTCTTTCTAGAGATTCCACTATAGGCTACATACGGAGCAAAATGAGTGAATCTACACTAAAATGCATCTATATACATCTGTATGTGTCCCATAATCGAATCTCTACCAAGACATATATTTAGGAACAGGGCAAGACGTTACACAAAATCGTAGGTGGCATGTAGGAATTCCAAAGGCACTACATTAGGCTCCCTTAGAGTGCCTGCTAGTCCAGCATACAGAGTCATGGCTAGTTTATGGTACACACACAATCGTTAATTGGTGGTTTAAATATGCAAGGGATATGCAATGTAGTATCATGTAGAGATGTCTAAATTAGTGTCATCTTGCGATAGGGTTACACAATGCAAAAGTACAAGATGTATGTGGCAATTTCATGGAACATCACAAAAAGGAGAGGCAGCTGTGAGCCTATATACAGTGCTATGGTACGTCACTCCTCCATTGCAATTATCGTGACATGTTATTTGTATGCCATTCTATTAGCCAAGTTTCTTAGGGACAGCTATTAGGAGTTACTATAAGAAAATAAGCACCGTGAATATAAGCTCCATGTAATAAGCCAACCAGTTCTTTTCATTATGCTTTCAGCTTATCTTTGATATGATCAAGGAAAGTCTAGATTGCATTATATATTTTTTCATTTTGTCACCATATGGAAATTAATTTGACTTGCAAACATCACAAATTGAACCCAAAGCAGTAATTAATATGATAGGAAAATGACCATCACTATTTGCTCAAAATGCAAATACAAAGATATCATCTACTTGGCACAATCTACTTTGGTCAATGTTTTCCATAGAGATCCCATTGCCTAATTTAAACGAAGAACGATGACCCACATTTAAATGAAGAACAATTATTTATTGAAATTGATGGTCCAAGTGGCTGGTTACTATAGTATAGCAAAGACCAATTAAAGCATCATATAGCAGCAGCAGCTCATAGCAACTCATCATACAACAAAGAGCAGTCTGCAATTCATCATATACCACCAGCAGCTCATAGCACCATCATATAGCAGCAGCAGGAGCAGCTCATAACAATTCATCATATAGCAGCAGCAGGAGCAGCTTGTAGCAACTCATCATATAGCAGCAACAACAGCTCATAGCAATTCTTCATATAGCAGCAGCAGCTCATAGCAACTCATCATACAAAGAGCAGAACTCATAGCACCATCATATAGCAGCAGCAGGAGCAGCTCATAGCAATGCATCATATAGCAGCAGCAGAAGTAGCTCATAGCACCATCGATAGTGGATCGTAATGAAAATTTGGCAAAAATCGAGGAGATCCTCACCTTGTTGGATGAGCTCATCCTTCAACAAAGACCTCAA
Organism: Aegilops longissima; assembly: GCA_021605205.1. Classification (NCBI taxonomy): domain Eukaryota; kingdom Viridiplantae; phylum Streptophyta; class Magnoliopsida; order Poales; family Poaceae; genus Aegilops; species Aegilops longissima. The sequence continues at coordinate 25,152 of JAHIAM010005679.1, read as the reverse complement.
GGCCATGGCCTGGGAGGAGGGGAGGGGGAATAAGGTGCCTCGCGCAGCAGGTGGCATCACCAGAGTTGTGCAGCGCCACGGAGTAGTGCTGGACTAACCACAAGGAGCAGCTGCCGGAGACCATGAGAATGAGGGCGGCGCCAGAGGGAGGAGCAGCCAGGAGATTTGCCTCACCGCCGCCATGTAGCCTAGCTGGACATAGCATCGCCGAGACCAAGACAGATGGGACCAAGGGCGATGGCTCACTGGAGGAACCCTAGTGCTGCAGTGTGGGATCGAGGTAGAGGGAAAGGGAGAGGAGATGCAAGGGCAAGGCAATGAATGCTTATGTGTTTGTTTTACTTGAGGGTCGTGTGACACGGCGCCAAGCAGCTTGCATTTTGAGTGTAATATAGGCAAACAACAGAGTCATTTCACTATTCCCTTCCTTCAATTTTTAGTGAGGTTCTACCAAACACCGCCTCCAAAGCGAAATTAGTTAAGCCCAAGCCCATAACTCAAAAATGACTTCTTTACATCTTTTATGGCTTATTTTGACAATATGCCCCGAAAAGGCTAAATCGAATCGCCCTTAACCTGCAATTCAATTGTGCGTAATGATGAATCACCTCGCCGCTAACTCGTATATTTAGGCATCATCATACATGGTATAACCTAATACATGTGCATTCCATTGTAGAATCTGGAATATGCAATGTTTATGTTAGTTCACACGCTGCACATGATGTTTAAATGCCCTTAAATCTGGTCACCAAGTGATGGTCTTTAAGCCTCCTTCTTTGCTTCTTTTCTTGATATGTAAGATTTGCTCACACATCTGTTCAATTGCTTGTTTGCATCAGCCAGCCATACTAGGACTATTTGCTTCGATTACTTGCTGTTTTTGACCTAACACTCTAACAGAGCTTGTCAACGATTTAAACACTAAGGGCTGCTGTAGTGGGGCCTTGTCTAACTCATAGGTGACATAAAGGTTTGGTCAGACACTATAGTAGGCTCTCCAAGAGTACCCGAGATCCAGTTCAAGGTATGTGTAGTTTTTACATAGTGATGACATAGTAAATGTTCATTTCATTGTGTGCAAGTGCAAGAGATGCGCATGTTTCATTATGTGGTGTTGTTTTGTTATAATCTCATCCTTTTGTGTTCAGAGACCTGAAAGTATGCATATTTATCTTCCAAGGAGACGAGTAACTAGTTTGTGTCACCTTGCAGAGGGGGTAATAAAGATAAGATTGAGGATTTCCAAGTACAAGATGTTAGGAAGGAGCCTTGCAAGAGAAGTAGGAGCCGTGTTGAGCCTCTTCAACTCTGCTAAGGTAAGTCACCGATGCAACTCAACAGCTCAATTCCTTGTTTGTTTCAGCATAGTTAATTTTCTTTTCAATTGCTTTATTTGTCCTCGCTAATGAGATGCCCAAATAATCATGCCTCGATGTTCGGTACTTGTATCACTATTAGTTGACATAATTAAAGGCCTTAACATTTAATTACTCCGCCAAGTGTGCCTCAAGCTCAAGTCTATTAACCAACTATTATTGCATGAGGCTCACAATCTAGTTTATACTACGCTAATGATTGCATAGTTTTGCCGTTGTAGTATGTTTGTATGAAACCCTCGCTGTTCATTATCCTCCCTAAGACTTTAATTGAGGCATGTAATGGCCAACTGCTTGCTTACTTATACGCAACGTGCTGTCTAAATTTGTAACTTGTCCGTGTTTTCGATTGGGTCCCAACATCATGCTCCTCCGGTGAGCTAAGAGGGATTTCTGATGCAGTGATGCATGCACTATCTTTTTATAATTTTTAAAATATCACCGCTTATGCTTCATGACGTAACATTTTTTTGAAAGTGACATGTAACATTATTGTTAGTCCTGTTTTGCCATGTAGTACAAAATAGTGTCTTGTTCGCTTCATCGTTGTAACTATATTTTGCCCTAGTCATGTGTACTTACGTAAACATTTCAGTGATGAAGTGACATCAACACAAAGATTCATGAGCAAAGGCGGCATGGCTGCTATCAATGATTATGGATTGAATTGAATGTGCTGATGTTCTCGAGCATCAACTAGAGGTGGCAAGACAACATGTACATGATTGTCAACGATAATCAACAAGTTGAGTCCGGACATGCGTATTAGATGCAGGAGTCAAAAAATGAAATGAGACATTGAGGTAACCATGAAGGAATGGGAGATTTTGCAGACTGAAATTTGTGCTATCCGAATCCGCCAATCCTATTTCCAAAAGAGATTATAGTTCAAATGGAGTTAAGTTGATGCGCCATTCCATGATGTATGAGCTATATTTGCCCAAAGGTATGTAATTTGTTGTTTGTGTATGCTTTATTATCACCGTGTCAACCATAATGCCCAAAGGGTATAACCGCTGTAATTTCTTTATTGTATAGTGTAGGATTATTCTACCTTTCTATGCCTTGATCTCTTTGTTGTATAGTGTATGCTTTTTAGAGGTGATAGTATTGAGTAGGATAATTCTTTGAATATGCTATATCGCTCAAACGGGGCCAACTCGCCTTAACCATGGCTCTTTCACGGGTCAGTCGGATCCATGGGCCTTCTACGCCTCATAGGATCCATGGGCCTTCACGCCTTGTAGGATACATGGGCCGACTCATTTATGGGTCTTGTACGGGCTTTAATGGGTCAGACGACCTTTTAATGGAAATCGACGCTTTATGGGTGACCATAACGGGCCGTTAATAGGCCGATTTGGTGATGCTATGAAAATGGCCCAATGATTAACGGTCCACAAACAGCCGATCGTAACGACAGTTGAATTTGGCCCACAAGCATAAAATGACAGTAACGGGCCATAAGTAACCGAATGCTGAAAATGAGCCCAAGAATAAATGGGCCCTCAGGAGGCCGAAAGTTAACTTGGGCTGGAAACGGCCCAACGGAATAACGGGCCGTTAATGGGTATAAATTGTTACACTGTTCATTACGGGCCAGTTTCACCACGGGCCGTTAATGGGTGTAAAGTAATACACTGTTCATTGCGGGCTGCCAAAGACGGGCCGCTAATGGGCCAAGAGTTACAAATGGCCTCATATGGGCCGAAGACGCCATGGGCTATACATGGGCCGGCGAAAACGGGTCGAATCATATTGATGGCCCAGATGACGCCATCGGGCCTAATTCAGATAGGGCGAACGGGCCTTGGGTTAGCAGGCTGTAAATGGGATATTTGCGAACATGCCGCTAACAAGTTTATGGGCCGCCCGCCACCACCAAGTCTAACGGGCCGCCTTTTCTCGTGAATGGGCCACTATTGGGTCGTACACATGTGGACGATTACAGGCGCCTTCGTCCAAAGGAGTAGATGACATCTATCCCAACGATGAGCCGACATCGCAGTTTCTCTAGCCAATGATGATTTTACACGGAAAATCCCCATTGGTCGGGCTGTTAACGGGTTATCGGATCCAAAACCCGACCCGATAGCTTAACGGTGTTCCGTTACGGTGGATGCCACATGTCGGTCACCCTTGACGAAAAGCACTTCAGGACGCGATTTATCGTCATGGAAGTGGACACTCCGTGATGATAATTTTGGTAATGTCATGGAACACTTATACGACAAAGACAGTATGACTATCTTGATTCTGCTATAAATTTGTCATGGATGTACATGCATGAAAAAAACGCGACCCATCGTGACAAACATGTATCATCACTAAGTGTATTTTTTGTAGTGATGCTTATGGAAAGAACTTGCATGACATCTTTTGTCCTACCCTCCCATGGCAGCGGGTCCATAAGGAAACCAAGGGATATTAAGGCCTCCTTTAATAGATAACCGAACTAAGCATTAACACATAGTGAATACATGAACTCCTCAAATTACGGTCATCACCGAAAAGTATCCCGACTATTGTCACCTGTGGTTTACTAATCATAACATGTAATAGGTGAGTATAACTTGCAAGATCGGATCTAGAACATAGATATAATGGTAATAACATAAACGGTTCAGATCTGAAATCATGGAAAACGGGCCCAAAGTGACAAGCATTAAGCATGGCAAAGTCATAGCAACATCAATCTCGAACATAATGGATACTAGGATCAAGCCCTAACAAAACTAACTCGATTAGATGACTAATCTCATCCAACTCCCTCACCGACGAGCGAGCCTATGAAGGAATTACTTACTCCTGGTGGGGAGCATCATGGAATTGGCGATGGAGAAGGGTTGGTGATGACGAAGATCAAATATCCCCTCCTGAGCTGCTACCTCTTGAGCATGCGTTGGTTTTCTTGAAGAGGAAACGGTGATGCAGCAAAGTAGCGTAAGTATTTCCCCAGTTTTTAAGAACCAAGGTATCAATCCAAAGAGGAGGCCACACGCAAGTCCCTCGTACTCTATACAAACAAATAAGAACCTTGCAACCAACGCGATAAAGGGGTTGTCAATCCTTCATGTCCACTTGCAAAAGTGAGATCTGATAGAGATGATAAGATAATATTTTTGGTATTTTTATGATAAAGATTAAAAGTAAAGATTTCAAAATAAATGGCACCGAAATAGCTAGTTGACGGAGATTAATATGATGGAAAAGACCCAGGGCCATAGGTTTCACTAGTGGCTTCTCTCAAGATAGCGTAAGTATTACTTGGGTGAACAAATTATCACAAACAATTGATAGAAAATTGCATAATTATGACAATATCTAGGCATGATCATGTATATAGGCATCACGTACTCAACAAGTAGACCGACTCCTGCCTGCATCTACTACTATTACTCCACACATCGACCGCTATCCAGCATGCATCTAGAGTATTAAGTTCATAAGAACAGAGTAACGCATTAGGCAAGATGACATGATGTAGAGGGATAAACTCAAGCAATATGATATAAACCCCATCTATTTATCCTCGATGGCAACAATACAATATGTGTCGTTTCCCCTTCTGTCACTGGGATCGAGCAACGCAAGATTGAACCCAAAGCTAAGCACTTCTCCCATTGCAAGAAAGATCAATCTAGTATGCCAAACCAAATTGATAATTCGAAGAGACTTGCAAAGATAACCAATCATACATAAAAGAATTCAGAGAAGATTCAAATATTGTTCATAACACTGTTCAAAATATCGGCCGATATACCGATAAATCGGCCGATTTATCGCTTATCAGGGTCTAACTGGTAAGATAAACGCATATCCCCTGAGTTTATCGGTCTGGCCGATTTATCGGCTGTCAGAGCGATTTATCGGCAGTCAGAGCGATTTTGGCCGGTAAATCCAGGGGGCCCACCTATCTGAAATCCCCAAAAATCTCCTCAGAGCGCACCGCCTTCCTGTAACCTCGCTGGGACACATCCTCCCGAGTCCCGATAGGGTTTACGCTTGGCTTCGCCAGCCGCCTCGCGATTCACCACGCCGCCACCATGGTCTCCTCCGCGGCCGGACCTAGCTTGCCCGCCTTACCTCGCCCCTCTGCTCCAAAGACCGCCTCAAGACCTCGCCGGCTCGTCTCGCCTCCAAGACCACCTCGCACTCGCCCCTCATCTCATCCTCAGATTCAAGACCGCCGGCCGTGCCCAAATCCTTGAGAATTCCACACAGCGGTGCCTGGCCCTGAGGTTTCCACACGGCGCCGCTTAGGAACAAGACGCCTGAGCAGCTCCCCGCCCACACCCTCCCCAAAGATTCAAGAAGGGGCGTGCCTCAACCCCCGCCAACCCTTCGTCCCACGATCAAGAGGAGCAGTATACCACACGCCACAACATGGATCCTTCTCATTCCCGATTCTATTCTCTGGACAAGTAGTGATGCATGCTTGTTGATTTATTTTGGTTGAGTTATGTAGATGGCTGATTGTATTAGGCAGATTTTAATTATATTAGTCAATTATTGCTTCATTAGTAAACTATGTAGATGGCTGATACATGGTTGTTTCCTTTATTTATGTAGATGTTGATGCATGGTTTTTTCCTTTTATTTATGTAGATGGTTGGTTCAGGTTCATCTCAAGTTGCAAGTTCATCACTTAAGAGGAAGTCGGATGACATGGCTTGGGAGTTTGCCGAGTTGATTGATCCTAGTGATCCGCAAAGGCTCAAGTGCAAGCTTTGTGGAAAAGTTATGTCGGAGGGGTCACTAGGATGAAGGAGCACATTGGGCAGATCAAAGGCTAGACCAGCTGTTTGCAAGCTACACAAGATCAGATTACTCGAGCTTTTGCATCACACGAGGCACCAAAGAGGAAGAAATTGGCAAAGCAAAAGCGTGAAGAAGAAGTTAAAGCTGCAGTCACCATAGAGGTCAACGAGTATGATCAAGAACAGCTGAATGAAGTTGGTGAAGGTACTCCAAAGAAGGGGGCAATGGATCAATATCTTGCACCAATTGATCCTTCGATCCCGTTGAAATCTAAAAAACAGCAGACTATAAATGATAGTGCTGATAAGGAAAGAAGCTACAAAGTTGGGCAATATTTGGCTAGATGGATGCACAAGAAAAATGTACCCTTCAATGCTATCAATGATGATGATTTCAAACAGTTTTGTGAGGCTCTTGGTTGCTATGGTCCTGATTGAAGCAACCCTCCCAATATATGATCAGGAGAAGATGTTGGTGCAGGAGGTGGAAAGGACTAGGATTTGTTGAAGCCACATGAGGTCGAGAGGGCGGATACAGGGTGCTCTGTCATGACTGATGCTTGGACGGACAAGAAAAAGAGGAGCATCATGAACTTGTGCGTGCATTGCAAGTTGGGGACCATCTATCTTGGATCAAAGGAGGCGTCGGCTGATGCACATACAAGTCTATACATTTTCAATTATGTGGATGAATGCATTGAGAAAATAGGTATGAATCATCTTCAACTTTCTCTCATTCATTTCTTTTCAAGTTTATTACTTGCTGAATTTTAGTACTTGCTTATTACTTGCTGAAAATTACTTATTGTGTTTTGTAGGTGCTGAAAATGTTGTGCAAGTAGTCATGGATAATGCTTCAAACAACATGGGAGCAAAGGTGATGTTGAAAGATAAAAGGCCCAAGTTATTTTGGACCTCGTAGGTAACTCACACCATCAACTTGATGGTAGAAGCGGTTGCAAAGTTGAAGCATTTTGGTTCTACAATAACCCAAGCCAAAGAAATGACTACTTTCCTTTATGCATATCATACTACATTGGCCTTGATGAGGTCCTATACAAAAAGAGAGACATTGTTAGACTGGTGACTAGATTTGCTTCGCATTTCTTACCTTGCAAAGTATTGATGCTAAGAGGAAGCAACTAAAGGAAATGTGTTGTAGTGATACTTGGGAAGGATGCAAGCACACGAGAACAATGAAAGGGAAGGTGGCTCATGCCGCAATAATGAGTAGGGCATTTTGGAAAATGTGTCTCTTTGCATTAAGGTATTGTTTACTAAACTTCAAATTGTGCTTGTGTATGTTGGAATGCATGTGTACATGTTAAATACTAATGTTGTGCACTTGTGCTTGGGTATGTTGGAAACTTCGAATGGAAGGTTTTTGAACCATTGGTGAAGATACTTCGTTGGTCGATGGCGATGGACAGTCCATGGTCTCTATGTATGGAGAAATAATAGAGGCAAAGAAGGCAATATTGGTTGCGTTGATAATTCTGGACAAGGACTATAAGGCATCACAATGGCCATGGAGAGCAAGATGAATGGGAGGCTAGATACCCCATTGCACATGGCTGCATATGCCTTGAATCCATATTATAGTTATGCTACCACAAGCATCTTTACCGATGTGGAAGTCATCCGCTTGATGGAAGTTATTGAGCAATTTTATCTCGATGATGATGAGAAGCAAAACAAAGTGCTTAACATTGACTTGCCCAAATTTAAAAGAAGGAAGGCATGTTTGGGAAGGTGGCTGCCACCTTAGCAATACAAATTTCAATGCCGTAAGCTTGTTCCCAAGATAATATTGTCATATTGGAATTTGAATTTTTGGGCTGATGCATAATACTTTGTATTTTTCCTTTAAATGTAGGGGAGTGGTGGGCAACTTATGGACTACAAACCCTACATTGATGCACATTGCTTTGAGGATACTCAACTTGACCACAAGTTCATCCGATGTGAAAGAAATTGGAGTGTTTTTGAACAAGTAAGTCTCAACTTGCAAATAGTCAAATCTGATCCAGATATTATTTTTGACTGAATGGAAATCACTAAGCTTCATTTCGCAATTTTAGGTGGATGCAAGAGGAGAAATAAACTAGACGTGCATTGTAGGGACGATCTAGTTTATATTCAATTCAATGGAAGAATGATAGACAAGAGGAAGAAGTACCTCATCTTGTGATGTTCTTCTTGGTGAAGATGCTTCCATGGCACAAGATTGGATATGTGAAGGTGTGATGCTGCGGAGGAGGTTGATGCGGAGGAGGTTGACGCGATGGGAGCTTCCGAGTTTGTTGAGCTACGTAGAAGTGCAAGAGTGAGAGAACTTCATGAAGTGGAAGAATTTGTTTCCGATGGGGAAGAATCTGATCACGGGCTTGTCAATGAGGATGACATAGACTTCGAGTCTGATGATGATGGGGCGATACAAGGGGCCAATGAAGATGAGGAGGGGGACTCGATGGAGCCTTAATGGGGCTTCAAGCCTTCAATGCTTTGCACTATGTGTGCTTTTTAATGTTTGCTAGCTATTTATTTCAGTTTTGACTTGTGAGAGAACTATGAACCACTATGCGTGCTGTTTGCTAGTTTCCTATTTTGCTTTGTCATGCAATAATGCAGCTATGCAAAGCTATGGTTATTTATGACCTTACTATCCAATATGTATTGCTGGACTATGTTTATTTCTCATTGTTTGTCATGTGTGTGCACCTACATTTTGCAATTTATTTGATTTTTGAAGGCTTGAGCACAACCGACGGTACATGGTCATGTATGTCCTTGTGCGTAAAAGTGTGTGTGTACTGTTTAATACACTAATATATAATTTTTTAAGGCTTGGAGCACAACGTGATGGTAGATGGTCATGTATGTGCTTGTGTATGTGACTATGTGTGCACTCTGTAATATATTAATATAGCATATTTTTTAAGGCTTAGAGGACAATTTATTTGTCATGTGTGTGTAATATTATGGCATATTTTACATTATTTTGGTTGTGAAAACCTGAGATTTTTTTAAAAAACTTTCCGATAAATGGTCGAACGATAAAAACGATAAATCGGCCGATGAGCCGATTTATCTCTTCTCTTGGGTCGACCGATAAGTTAACGAGAAGCGATATCCTGAACGTTGGTTCATAGATAATCTTGATCATAAACCCACAAGTCATTGGATCTCGACAAACACACCGCAAAAGGAGTTACATCGAATAGATCTCCAAGAAGATCGAGGAGAACTTTGTATTGAGATCCAAAGAGAGAGAAGAAGCCATCTAGCTAATAACTATGGACCCGAAGGTTTGTGGTAAACTACTCACACATCATCAGAGAGGCTATGGTGTTGATGTAGAAGCCCTCCGTGATTGATTCCCTCCGACGGAGCGCGTAAAAGGCCCCAAGATGGGATCTCACGGCATGTAAGGTTGCGGCGGTGGTAATAGGGTCTCGTGGTGCTCCTGGTTGGTTCCGGGGTATATGGGTATATAGGAGGAAGAAGTAGGTCGGTGGAGCTGCGAGGGGCCCACGAGGGTGGGGCACGCCTGTGGGGCAGGTGCGCCCCTGCCTCATGGCCTCCTCATTGATTTCTTGACGCCCACTCCACGCCCTTCGGATCATGTTTGTTCCAAAAATCATGCTCCCTAAGGTTTCATTCCGCTTGGACTCCGCTTGGTATTCCTTTTCTCAGAAACACCAAATAGGCAAAAATACAGCAATTTGCACCGCCTTGGGTTAGTAGGTTAGTCCCAAAATAATGTAAAATGTATAATAAAGCCCATTAAACATCCAAAATAGAATATATAATAGCATGGAACAATCAAAAATTATAGATACGTTAGAGACGTATCAAGCATCCCCAAGCTTAATTCCTGCTCATCCTCGAGTAGGTAAATGATAAAACAGAATTTTGATGTGGAATGCTACCTAACATATTTCTCAATGTAATTTTCTTTATTGTGGTATGAATGTTCAGATCCGAAAGATTCAATATAAAAGTTTAATATTGACATAAAATAATAATAATTCAAGCATACTAGCCAAGCAATTATGTCTTCTCAGAATAACATAGCCAAAGAAAGCTCATCCCTACAAAATCATATAGTTTGGCCATGCTCCATTTTCGTCACAAAAGATGCTCTCATCTTGAACAACCCCAATGACAAGCCAAGCAAATTATTCATACTTTAGTAATCTCAAACTTTTTTCAACTTTCACGCAATACATGAGCGTGAGCCATGGATATAACACTATGGGTGGAATAGAGTATGATGATGGGGGTTGCGTGGAGAAGACAAAAAAAGGAGAAAGTCTTACATTGACGTGGCTAATCAACGGGCTAAGGAGATTCCCATCAATTGATGTCAATGCAAGAGTAGGTATTGCCATGCAACAGATGCACTAGAGCTATAAATGTATGAAGGCTCACGAAGACCTAGGGCATTTGAGGAAGCCCATTGTTGGAATATACAAGCCAAGTTCTATAATGAAAAATTCTCACTAGTATATGAAAGTAACAAAACAAGAGACTCTCTATCATAAAGATCATGGTGCTATTTTGAAGCACAAGTGTGGAAAAGGATAGTAGCATTGTCCCTTTTATTTCTCTTCTTTTTTTTTTTCTTTTTTGGGCCTTCCTTTTTATTTGGCCTTTCCTTTTTTGGGACAATGCTCTATTAATGATGATCATCACACTTCTATTTATTTACAACTCGATACTAAAACAAAATATGACTCTATATGAATGCCTCCATGGTGTAAATCGGATGGGCAATGAATCAAGAGTGACATGTATGAAATAATATGTATGGTGGCTTTGCCACAAATACGATGTCAACTACATGATCATGCAAGGCAATATGACAATGATGAAGCGTGTCATAATAAATGGAACGGTGGAAAGTTGCATGGCAATATATCTCGAATGGCTATGGAAATGCCATAATAGGTAGGTATGGTGGCTGTTTTGAGGAAGATATATGGAGGTTTATGTGATAGAGCGATCGTATCACGGGTTTGATGCACCGCCAAGTTTGCACCAACTCTCAAGGTGAGAAAGGGCAATGCACGGCAATCAAGAGGCTAGCAATGATGGAAGGTTGAGAGTGCGATAATCTATGGACTCAACATTAGTCATAAAGAACTCACATACTTATTGCAAATGTCTACAAGTCATCAAAAACCAAGCACTACGCCGCATGCTCCTAGGCGGATAGATTGGTAGGAAAAGGCCATAGCTCGTCCCCGACCGCCACTCATAAGGATGACAAACAAAGAGCACCTCATGTTTCAAATTTGTTACACAACGCTTACTATACTTGCATGCTACGGACTTGCAACCTTCAACACAAGTATTTCTCAAATTCGCAACTACTCAACTAGCACAACTTTAATATCACTATCTCCATATCTCAAAACAATCATCAAGTATCAAACTTCTCCTAGTATTCAATGCACTTATATGAAAGTTTTTATTATATCCAACTTGGATTCCTATCATATTAGGACTAATTTTATAGCCAAAGAAATTACCATGCTTCTCTTAAGGACTCTCAAAATAATATAAGTGAAGCATGAGATATCAATTATTTCTATAAAATAAAACCACCACCATGCTCTAAAAGATATAAGTGAAGCACTTGAGAAAAATTGTTTAGCTCAAAAGATATAAGTGATGCACATAGAGTACTCTAATAAATTCCGATTAATGTGGGTCTCTCCCAAAAGGTGTGTACAACAAGGATGATTGTGGTGAACTAAAAAGCAAATACTCAAATCTTACAAGACGCTCCAAGCAAAACACATATCATGTGGTGAATAAAAATATAGCTCCAAGTAAAGTTACAGATGGACGAAGACAAAAGAGGGGATGCCTTCCGGGGCATCCCCAAGCTTAGGCTTTTTGGTTGACCTTGGATTTTACCTTGGGTGTGACAGCCTGGTTTTTGCCCTCTCTCATTTGCTTGATTTCCATTTGGATTCAATTTGAAACTTGGAGTTTTTGAATCTTTTCATATGGACTTAAACACTTGGGTACCCTTGGCTTTCACCCAAGTGCTTCATTTCCCTCCCTAATCATCATTCCCCTTCTGATCCACCCCAAAATAATCTTTGGAATATTTTCCTTAAATGAAAAATATTCATTTCTCTCTCAAAACCCTAGCTAGATCACTATGCTCCAAAGAAACCCTAATTTTATGGCCCGAAAAATCTGAGATAATTCACAAATATTCTTTGAAACCTAGGCACCTTCCCGAGCAAAAATATTTCATCACTTTTTGAATTTTTCGCTAGAGAAAATATTTTCTTCTCGATGTAAATGGTGGTTTCTACAAGAACTACCATTTTACTTGCTCCATTGTGCCTGGTTTTTCTTGTGCATCTTCACCTTAGTAACCCTTGGCTAACTTCCAAAGCACAGCCTCCAACTCCCAGCCATTTGACCTCAAGAACCTCTCAAAGTTAATGACCGTAAACTTACTTGGCATGTTAAAACTTCATCGCACCGGATCCAAACTAAAGCGTGGTAACCTCTCAATCTACAATGAACAACACACCGATATGAAGTTTAGGCTTAGCTCGACCGATGTCATAGTCCACGCGGTGACCGCTGCTCGTCCAAGGGTGCCGGCATGCGTGTCGACGCGGCTCGAGTGCCACCGAAGCGCCTGCTTGCGCAAGCGCTCGCTTCCCCGACCGCCATAGCGCCAAACTTCGCAACCATCTTCGCCTCAACGCTATTAACTCTCCTTTGGCGCCGACGATGCCGAGCTCACCGCAGCGAGCACGGGCATGGTCTCGGTTAACACAACAGGCGGTGCGACCGTGCTCATCGCCTTCTCCTCGCTCCTATGCTCGCCCCTGCTCACCAACAGCTTGCCGCGTGAGCTGCGCCGCTTTCTCCCTCTCACCGATGCCGGGCTGTCGCCGGGCGCCGTGATGTGTCCATCGGCGAGCCCGAAACCCCTCTCCGCCGCTTATAAATGGAGCCTCCCACAGCCTCCTCGAGCACCATCCAAAGACTCCCACACACCCCACAAGCGAGTAGGAAGTCAGAGCCTGACCGGCAGGTCGCGGGCCCCGCCCTCGAGCTCGAGCTCGCCGGGCGATCCTCCGTCGCTGTGGTAGCTCCAGCCCTCCTGTGCTAGGGTGATCCTTCCAGGCCTCCGCCTCCCGTGAAGCCATCCCGCCCACCTGAGCCCTTGAGTTGCTCTCTCCGCTGCCTTCTTCATCTCGGCGACCACTGCTTCTGCCTCCGCTATGACGTTGATTCCGACGCCGTCCGACCACCCCTAGCTATGCTACAGGTACGGGCAGGTGCGCCTCCGTCCCCTCTCTCCATCCCCCCCTCGCTTTGGCTAAGGAGCCTCGTCGCCGGGCGAGAACTCCGACGGCCGTGACTCCTCTGCTTCTCTCCTCCTTCCTCACCTGACTAGCGGGGCCCGCTAGTCAGCCACTCTGCACGCGCGCGAAGCGGTACGAGTGGTGGCTCCCCTGGGCTTTACACCTTCGACGTCACCCCCCAGTCTGTTTATTTTTATTCAAATTCATTTGAATTTACAGAACACTTCAAACAGCCATAACTCTTCAACCATAAGTCCAAATGGATTGATTCTTTTTGCAGTTTGTTCTTTGCAAAGAAATCTAGCAGCTCACCAAAGATGAGATTTTTCTAAGCTGTTTAGAATTTCTGGTGATTTTCAGAAGTGTTCTTGATATTTTTTTTGTGTTTAAAATTATTTTCAGAGGGTGAGGCTTGTCTTGAGGATCACCAGAAGGCTTGTGAACCTCATCTGCAGTAAGGCAAGCCACAAGAACATTTTCATGGTGTCATTTCAATATTTATGACTTTCTTACTTGAATTAAATGATTAATCCATGCATTTAAATAACTATTGTGTTATTTAGTTCCGCTATGTTTGTTAGTTATTATGCTTGAGTTACGTAATCTTGAAACTAGCTTAGTTGGTAAAGCAAAGTTAAGATCTATTTGTGGTGATAAAATAATTTTGTTATGCATGTTAGTAGTTGATTAAAGTTATTTTATTGCATAAATAAAATAGTAAAATTTGCTAGAAAGTATTCTGTTAAGTACTTGTTTAGTCATTTTACTTGACTTACGTAATGTTTGAACCTAACTTGGTTGGTAAATAAAATAGGATTTGTTGTGGTATAATCTTTGCTATGCATATCATAAATTAATCGGAGTTACTTTCTTGCATGAGAAAATAATAAACTTGCTGTAAAATATTTTGGTTAAAATGTGAGTCACCCTGACCAGGAAAATAATATAAGTTGTTGATGTTTATGCTTAGTGTGAATATGGTTGACATCAGCTAGTTTCATAATATGTGATGTATGTGTAGTTTTGCATTTCATGGCATGCTATGACACCGTCATTTTCGCTTTTAAGTTGAACCTGAATATAACTCAACTTGAATATATCGTTGATCGGGTCATGGTGCCGCTGAATCGAGTTCTTCCTAATGCAACCACATTTGCCTTTGTGGGAAGGCCTTGATTCGGTCCATTGACATTGCCTCCGGTCGGTGCCTCGAACTAGGGAAGGTTACGCCGGCTTACCTCGGACCGGTAAGAAGGCATAACCTTGTGTGCCCGCTGTTGAGATTATGGTACCGGTCCCCGAGTGGGATCGCTTTTGGCCACGACGGTGGTCGTTGTGTCTTTGGTAGACACGGGCCACCCAGACTCGCCTGCTGGGGATTGGGCCTGAGTGGCGGGAGAGTGGCATGGCAATGAAAGGGTTTTGTCGGAATGCCGTTGGTCCACCCGAATGGGAGTGCGAGGCCATGGGTTTCGTGGTGTGGGTACAGTGTGCTACCTCTACAGAGTGTATAATCTTTCGATAGCCGAGTCCACGGTCACAGACACCTCGTAGTAGGTCCCACCATGAGTCAACGTTAAAAATAATCTGCACACTAAGTTATAAACTTTGCATTATTGATGATGGCTGGAAGGCCATCGAGATGTCCGGGACCAAATATTGGTCGTGGCTGTGATTGCCGTAAGGATCACGAGTTACTCTTGTCAAGACCACGATGGTGGTTTCTTTGTGATCCCAGAATGATCACGGTTGGTAAGTTCGTCCCGAGGGACGTTCGAGCATGATCACAGCATGTTGAACATGTAGTGTTGCATTGATATTAATTGGTTAATTATCATGATATTGTTTGATTATGCCTGTTAGAGCTTGCAAGTACATTCAATGTAATCGACCGGCATGTCATGCTAGATTTCAGGAAAGTCTCGTTGGAGAGGTGCGCTGCTCGAGTCTAGATCGTGTCCACATCGGTGTCCCTGTGATATGGAGTTTCCGCTACGGCGTTGTTCCGCTGCCGCGTAGTTGTTTTGATCGAGGCCCCTTTATGTTCACTAAATAATGTACATATTGTTCAGCCGCACCGGCGTGCCGCCAGGCCTCGGCTAACTGTTGTAATATAAACTCGCCCGCTAGCATCAATAAAGCGTTGTTTTCTCGATTAAGATGTTGTGTGTGCCGTAAGACATGGTCTCGCTACCGGCAATGCATGGTAAATCAGCCGCCTGAGCTGGGGTGCCACAACGCTTGGTATCAGAGCGGCGCTGACTGTAGGCCACGCTAAACTATGACGTGTTAACTGGATGATAGATACGAGTTTAAGTTGAGTGCCGGTCGCAATTGTAGCTGGTTGTTGCATTGCATGCATTTGGTTTATATTTTTGTGCTAACCTGCTAATGGTTGTGAGTGTAGATGGCTCCGCGCCAGATCCGCGCTGGGCCAGAAGCTGATGCCGCACACATCACCACACCTCCTTCGCAACATGTGGCGCCGCTTGTACCTTCCTGAGACGCACCCACCTATTGTGTGTACCAGAGCGCCTAGCTGATTCAGGTATGAGTATCACGCAGGGTCACTCGCGCACCAGTTCCGATTCCAGCTCTTACACTCATACTTCTCGAGCGTTACGCCCACCGCTTCTCAGTTGTTCAGCTTTGCTGCATTCGAGGTCCTTGTCAAGCTTTGCTACAACGAGGTCCGAATGCGTAACCACCCGTGTTTCTATTACTACCCTTCTCTGCACGACAATGGTCGTGTCCGTTTCCCTATCATTGATCCGGAGTCTAGTAGTGTTGCTAGCCACCTTGCTCGTTATGTCACCGCTAGCTATCTTATGATCCACGAGCTGGCTCGAGAGCTGACTCGCGTCTGCATCGCTTTAGCCGCCGCTTTAGTCACTACTAGATCGGCCACTACTACATCTTCTCTAGGATTCATGTAGCCACTGACCAATGGATCAAGTCTCGTGCTCGTCATCCCCGGATCAGAATGCCGACACCACACAAGATTTCAAGGATTTATAGCAGAGTAGCAATCACACACTTATTACAACGTTGTCCACAAGGGAACTTATTACAATAATATGGCTTAAGGCCATCTAATAATAACAGCGAAGGCTTGGAAGATAAGTGAGTCCATCAACTCCATCGGCATCATCGAGTATAGAACCACGACCTAACACCTTACTGTCGTTCGAAAAGTCTGCGAACGTGAAAGTTGCAGCCCGAAACGGGTTAGCACATGGAATATGCTGGCAATGTAACACATAGAGAGCAATGAAGGAATAAGCATATACTACATGCATATATGGCTGGTGGTAAGGCTCTACGGTTACATTTTTTCATAAAGCTAGTTTTTCCCTACAACAAAGGAATAATTTTTATTTAACTATCATGGTGGTTGTTAAACATTGAGAATGGTTGACAGCATCCTCAATCCCAATTAAAAGTACTCATCAAAACCCAATAACTTTTATTAGAAGTAACATGTTGAGATTCACATGATATTCAATTACCAGATACTCAAAATTTGTCCATAACCGGGACACGGCTAATCATGATTAGTTTATACACTCGCAGAGGTTTGCGACTTTTCCCCATAAGACTCGATCGCCTCCGCTTGGTTCTCGTGACTACATGGTGTTTGAGAAACGGATGACCGAGACATAGTCTTCGTAAGCGCTTAGCACCTTACATGTGGGTAGACCGCATCAACCTACATCCCCTACATCAGCTAGCCTACCCGTAAGAGTTCGCACAACTTAGTCAACTACGCCAGAGCCCATAATTGGCTTGTGGCTGCACACGGAAGTTTCCAGCTTGAATAATCTTATGATCCCTTAGAGCCCGGGTGGCGGTCCAAGAAATACAGTAAGTCCTCGATGGAAACCAGTGCCTCAATCCACCCAGATGTGTGTTTAGGTTGCCACCTTAGATAAACCATTAATTAACAATCTCACATCTGTCATGGATATTCACTCACCCAATCCACGCCTACTAGCATAGCATGGCATAATAAGCAAACGAGAAGTAACTCCCAAGGTTTCATAAGTAAAACAGTAATAGGTACTACCTCAATCTACTTCCAAACCCACAATTTAATTAGATCCTAAACATGCAAGTGTTTGAGGGTTTGATCTAATGCAATAAAACTGGTAGTAGAAAAGGTATGATCAAGTGTTACTTGCCTTGTCGATGATCCGCGAGACCTAGAGATTCAAGTAACAAGCGGCGACCGGTGATCTAACGCAGACAAACAACAAGCATACAATAAGTACTCATCTAATGCACGGGGAAATCTCGAATAAAATACCTAACCAGAGAGTTCAACTTAAGAACCCTGGTTGCAAAAGAATCGAATCAAATAAAGCATCGAAAGTCGAAACTCGAGAGAGAACGACTCGGTTTAGCAATCTGAAACTAGGTCAAAATTTCACAGTAGCAAAACTCTGTGTAAGTAGGGTAGTCGGAACGGCGGTTTCGTAACGAAACTCCAGGCGCTTGAATCACCTGATTCCGATAAACGAGCGAGAAATTAAACAGATTTGAAAATCGAATTGGAAATCGAAATCAGAAATAACGGTTTTAAATCCATTAAAAGAAAACGACGAACGGTTTAAACAGCGGACGTTCGTTAACAGAACTAATCCAACGAACACGTTCATTGAAACGAACGGATCGGTGAACGTTTCACTAAATAAGAAAACCGAGAAAATAATAAACCATCTAGGTTTTTTTTAAACCGAACTTCTTCAAAAACGGATCGGGTTTTCTAAAGAAACCGGACCGGGGCGGCGGCGAGGTGCTACTCCGGCGGCTCGCGGGCGGGTTCCGGGCGGCGGTGAGGGGTCGGCAGGGTCGGGAGGGGCGGCGAGGGGCTCCGCGACGGCGGGAACGGCGGGCGGCGGGCTCGGCGCTGGCTCGGGTTGGGGCGGGCGGCGCAAGGGATGAGGAGAGGGGGGGCCGGGTTTTATAGGAGGGGGGGCTACGCTTGGGGAGGGGCAGGCGGCGGCGGCTCGTGTCCAAGCCGGACACGGCGGGCGGGCGGCGCGGCGGCGGAGATCGGAGATCATGCTGGGCGCGAGGGGAAGGGGAGTGGGCCGGGCGGTTGGCCGGGGCCTCGCCCAAAGGGGGGGGGGCGATTTTTTTTAAAAAACAAAACTAAACGAATTAAAAAAATACCAAACGAACTCCGAATTTAATAAAATTAATTTTCCCCGACTCCAAAAAATGAGTCGAACAAAATGAACTTTAAAAACGGGCAATATGCATATATTTTTTTTAAAATGCTCATTTTTGCCTAAAGCAAATAAATCTTCCAAAAACCAAAATTGATTTATTTATAATATCTTCATTTTTCCTATATGTTGGGAAAGTCTTGACTGGAATGAAATGAGCTACCTTCGTCAAACGATCGACTATGACCCAAATCGAGTCATATCCTGAACGAGTCTTTGGCAAACCTGTGATGAAATCCATGCCTAGTTTATCCCACTTCCATTCGGGTATCGGCAATGGTTGCAACAATCCTGCTGGCTTCTGATGTTCTGCCTTTACTTTCTGACATACATCGCAAATTGCTACATACTCCGCAATATCCTTCTTCATTCCGTCCACCGTAAAGTATTTTTCAAATCCAAATACATCTTGGTATTTCCGGTGAATCGAATAGGGTGAATCATGGGCTTTGTAAAATCAACTTCCCGATCTCCGGGTCATTGGGCACATAAACACGGTCTTCAAACCATAGGGTATCGTGCTCATTCTCACGAAATCCTTTAGCTTTTCCTTTGCTCATTTTCTCTTTATAGAGGCAACTTCCTTATCCGCCTTTTGGGCTCCTCTGATTTTGTCCATCGCTGTCGATCAATCTCCAATGCTGCTACATAGCCTCTCGAACTATTTCCAAACATAGCTCTCAAGGTCCTCGGCTAACTCATTGGGTATTCCTCCCATCATTAGGGTATTGACGGGGTTTTACGGCTCAATGCGCCTGCTACGACATTAGCCTTTCCGGGTGATAATGCAATCTCATGTCATAATCCTTGATAAGTTCTAACCATCTCCTTTGTCCGAGATTCAGCCTTCGTGTGAAGATGTACTTCAAACTCTTGTGATCCGTGATATACTTCACAATGATTTCCAATGAGAAAATGTCTCCACGCCTTCGTGGCATGCACAACGGTTGCTAACTCCAAATCATGAGTGGCATAATTCAACTCATGGGGCTTAAGTTGTCGGAAGCATACGAAACAACTCTTCCTTCTTGCATAAGTACGGCTCCAAGTCCTCGACATGAAGCGCCGCAATACACCTCATAATCCTTAGTCTGATCCGCAATATCAAACCGTGAGGTAACCAATCTTTTCTTCAACTCCTGAAAACTTGCCTCACAGTCCTCACCCATATGAATTTGTTATCCTTCTTCAACAATTCGGTCATAGGCTTAGCAATCCTTGAGAAATTTCAATGAATCTTCGGTAGTATCCTCGCGAGTCCAAGGAAACTCAATCTCTCCAACTGTCGTTGGTGCTTCCCATTTGGTTACGGTCTCAACCTTTGTGGGTCAATCGCTATTCCTTCTCCGGATATAACATGTCCGAGAAATCCAACTTCCTTTAGCCAAAACTCACATTTGCTGAACTTGGCATACAACCTGGTGTTCCTCGCCTCCAAAACCAATCACAAATGTTCCTTGTGTTCTCTTCATTCTTCGAGAAAATCAAAATGTCATCAATGAACACCACGATTTAACTTATCCAAAAACTCCATAAACACTTTGTTCATCAGTTCATGAAATAGGCTGGTGCGTTAGTCATCCAAATGACATAACGGTATACTGCATACCCATATCTCGTGGTAAATGCGGTCTTGGGTATGTCTTGCTCCTTAATCTTCAATCGATGGTACCCTGATCGCAAGTCGATCTTGGAAAACACTTTAGCTCCTTGTGTTTATCAAATAGATCATTTATCATAGGTAGTGGGTACTTGTTCTTGATTGTGACTTCATTCAATCCACGATAATCAACAACCATTCTTAACGATCCATCCTTCTTCTCCACTAACAATACGGGTGATCCCCAAGGAGAAGAACTTGGGCTAATAAAACCTTTATCCAATAGTTCCTTAATCTGCTTCTTGATTTCCGCCAAATCCGTAAGGGCATCCTCAGACGGTCGCTCGATATCGGGCCTGTTCTCGCAACAGCTCGATCAAAATTCAATGTCTCTATCCGTGGCATTCCCGCAACTCTTCCGAAATACATCAGAAAATCCTTCACCATCGGTACTTCTTCCCGCACTACCCCGATAGGCAATTAACTTGCGCTTCCTCGCTCGTGCCGTGATACATACTTAATCCTTCTTCCTTCCGTGTGGTGAGAAAATTGACTTTGTGGTGCAATCTATGTTTCCTCCATACCTTGATAACCAATCCATACCTAATATCACATCCAATCCTTGGGATTCCGTAACTATTAGGTCCGAGGGGAAAACATAGTGTTCAATCCTTAATGGCAATGATCACACCATTTACTAGCCATGTACTCAGCCCCGGTGAGGTTACTAGCATGGGTAACCTAAGGGCTTGGGTCGGTAATTTGTACTTATCCACAAATCCCTTGATATGTATGAATGCGATGCACCAAGATTTAAAAGGACAACCGCAGAAATGACTTAACCAAAAACTTACCGACATCGATCGGGCTGATCTTCAACCTCCTCCACATCAATGTGGTTCACCCGTCCCCTGCTGAAAGGGTTGGGCTTCTTTCCGAGCTTCCATTGCCATTTCCGCTCGCCTTCTCGATAGTCATTGGCATAATGCCCACCTTATGGCACTTAAAGCAAGTAATATGACTCAGTCTACCTTGGATGGTGTTGACGGTTGGTGCGGTTCTGCCTGCTGCTTCCTCCATTCCCTGCTTCCATTCTTGGTTCCATTATGGTTATGCGAATTACCTCCTCCATGGGTATGCTGAAACTGAATTCTGATTTAGGGTATAACGAGGCTTCACGAGCTCCGAGTTATACTTTCCTTGTCCATACTTCCGCTTATGTTCTCAATTTGCTGCTGCTTCCTTCAATCATGAGGGCTCGGTCTACCAACTCCCGGTAGTTGTTGAAACTTGCTACCATCAACGGCATGCTGAACTCATCATTCAGTCCTTCTAGAAACTTCTCCTGCTTAGTCAAGATCCAGTAGCAACGCTATCCGGGGCATAACGTGCTAATTTACTAAAGTCATCCACATACCGCCAACAGTCCTTCCTCCTGGCGAAGTTGCAAACTCACGCTTCTTCATGGCCATGGCTCTCGCCAAACATGAGAAAAGGAAAAGCTTGTGAAACTGGTCCCATGTGATGTTGTTCACCGGGTAAGTGGCTGTAAAATTCTCCCACCATGTCGCAGCGGGTCCTTCAAGCCGATGTGTCGCAAACTTCACTCTTTCACCATCTCGCATCCCGCAGTGGTCAACTCCTTCCTATCTTGCGGAGCCACCATCCGCTACAATTGGCTCGGTGCTACCGAATACACCGCGGATTCAGCCTAAGGAAACGAGTCAAGTGGTCCGCAGTAGTGGTGGCGGGGTTGTTATTATTGTTGTTGTTGTTGTTGCCCGTTCTGCACCAATGTTTGAATCAGGTATTCTGCTGCTGAATCAATTGGGTGATCTCTCAAGGAAAACGAATCCGGGTCGCGCCTCTGAGGCATCCGAGGGGTTTAGAAAAGAAGAGAAATTTAGAATAGAATGAGGTCTAAGGGGAATCACTACCCAAATGCACATGAGCAAATGCACACAAAATCACTTCATTCAATCAAACAAGGGCTTACAACGATCTAACTATCGCAAAAGCGCGTGTACTAATAATGTTTACATGGAGGGAAATACTACTAATATGTGGGGGACTTCTATTAATTTGAACCGGTGGAAGACTCCATGATGTCTGCTCCAGCTTCGTCTTCAAAGTCGGGTTCACTTGGATCCGAATCATTGTCGTCGATGTTGATGTAGTCGCTTGAACAACCGACATTCTGGTCTTCATTCCTGAGCGCCAACTTCTTCTTGAGTTCTTCGATCTCGCATTTAAGATCGTTATTGTGTCTTGCCGAGCTACGATCTCGCCCATGTAGTCCTTGCGCGTAGTCTTTAGTTCTCCTTCAAGTTCGATGATCCTTCCCTTTGCATTCTCGCAACCCAACATATCATTGACATTTGGTTCTCCCCAAGCCGAATGTACTGATTTAACTCCTGGATGAATGCTGCAATGGACCTATCCTTCTTGGTGCCGACTATGTCCCATTTGTCATCTCGGCGTCCGCAAATCTGGTAGATAGTGTCCTTGAGGTCTTCTTGATAAACTTCTCCAATGCGCCCCATGGTGATGTGAGCTGCCATGCTCTTTCCTGCACTCCAAGTTGGTGCAATCGAAAACACTATCTATAGGCTTGGTGATTGGGGCGTAATGTCCTTCCCGAATGTGAGCTTGAATCTTCCAGCCCCTCTTCAGCAGAGTGGTGTTGAAAGTCCCGTGAAGCTTGGTAGTCCAATGTTCGTGTACTTGGTAACTTCCTTCAAGTGAAATCCAAAAGGTGTGCCTTCATCCGTTGGGTGTACTTGATCTTCAAGGTCTCATCATCCTAAAGAGAATAGAAAAGATGAGGAGTTAGAAAATGGGAAGAGAGTAGTGATCTATGGCTTTAACTTAGTGGTCGTGGTCTCACAAACAGTGGTGCTCGATACCATTCTCTCAGAGCGACTGCATTAATGGATCAAGTCTCGTGCTCGTCATCCCCGGATCAAGAATGCCGACACCACACAAGATTTCAAGGATTTATAGCAGAGTAGCAATCACACACTTATTACAACGTTGTCCACAAGGGAACTTATTATAATAATATGGCTTAAGGCCATCTAATAATAACAGCGAAGGCTTGGAAGATAAGTGAGTCCATCAACTCCATCGGCATCACCGAGTATAGAACCACAACCTAACACCTTACTCGTCAGTCTAAAAGTCTACAACGTGAAAGTTGCAGCCCAAAACGGGTCAAGACATGGAATATGCCGCAATGTAACACATAGAGAGCAATGAAGGAATAAGCCTATACTACATGCATATATGGCTGGTGGTAAGGCTCTACGGTTACATTTTTGCATAAAGCTAGTTTTTCCTACAACAAAGGAATAATTTTATTTAACTATCATGGTGGTTGTTAAACATTGAGAATGGTTGACAGATCCTCAATCCCAATTAAAAGTACTAATCAAAACCCAATAACTTTTATTAGAAGTAACATGTTGAGATTCACATGATATTCAATTACCAGATACTCAAAATTTGTCCATAACCGGGACACGGCTAATCATGATTAGTTTATACACTCGCAGAGGTTTGCGACTTTTCCCCATTAAGACTCGACGCCTCCGCTTGGTTCTCGTGACTACATGGTGTTTGAGAAACGGATGACCGAGACATAGTCTTCGTAAGCGCTTAGCACCTTACATGCGGGTAGACCGCATCAACCTACATCCCCTACATCAGCTAGCCTACCCGTAAGAGTTCGCACAACTTAGTCAACTACGCCAGAGCCCATAATTGGCTTGTGGCTGCACACGGAAGTTTCCAGCTTGAATAATCTTATGATCCCTTAGAGCCCGGGTGGCGGTCCAAGAAATACAGCAAGTCCTCGATGGAAACCAGTGCCTCAATCCACCCAGATGTGTGTTTAGGTTGCCACCTTAGATAAACCATTAATTAACAATCTCACATCTGTCATGGATATTCACTCACCCAATCCACGCCTACTAGCATAGCATGGCATAATAAGCAAACGAGAAGTAACTCCCAAGGTTTCATAAGTAAAACAGTAATAGGTACTACCTCAATCTACTTCCCAAACCCACAATTTAATTAGATCCTAAACATGCAAGTGTTTGAGGGTTTGATCTAATGCAATAAAACCGGTAGTAGAAAAGGTATGATCAAGTGTTACTTGCCTTGTTGATGATCCGCGAGACCTAGAGATTCAAGTAACAAGCGGCGACCGGTGATCTAACGCAGAAAACAACAAGCATACAATAAGTACTCATCTAATGCACGGGAAATCTCTAATAAAAGATCTAACCAGAGAGTTCAACTTAAGAACCCTAGTTGCAAAAGAATCAATCAAATAAAGCATCGAAAGTCGAAACTCGAGAGAGAACGACTCGCTTTAGCAATCTGAAACTAGGTCAAAATTTCACAGTAGCAAAACTCTGTAAGTAGGGTAGTCGGAACGGCGTTTTCAGAATTAAACTCCAGCGCTTGAATCACCCGATTCCGATAAACGAGCGAGAAATTAAACAGATTTGAAAATCGAATTGGAAATCAAATCGAAATAACGGTTTTAAATCCGATTAAAAGAAAACGATTTAACGGTTTAAACAGCGGACGCTCATATCAGAACTAATCCAACGAACACGCTCATTGAAACGAACGGATCGTGAACGCTTCACTAAATAAGAAAACCGAGAAAATAATAAACCATCTAGGTTTTTTTTAAAACCGAACTTCTTCAAAAACGGATCGGGTTTTCTAAAGAAACCGACCGGGGCGAGGTGCTACCCATGGCTCGCCGGCGGCTCCGGGCGGCGTGAGGGGTCGGGCGGGTCGGGAGGGGCGGCGAGG
>JAHIAM010005678.1:0-84362 GCA_021605205.1 Aegilops longissima | reverse complement strand
CTACTACGACAACCGCCTCCGACAACGCCGGGCGCCTCCATCAACTTGATATTCTTCGTATGCTAGTCCTCGCCAACTTTTGGTCATTCATGACAAAGGGGAGAAATTTGAGTTAGTCTTCAAGCGGTCTATTATATGGGTGTTTTTTTGCTAAGTTACAACTCTTGTTCTTCTGAAACTTTTATTGGATCTTGTTGTAATCTTAAACCCGATGGTGCTCTGATACTTTTGATGTGTTCTTCTGCATGCTTATTCCTCATTATATGTTAATACACGCATGCTGAATTACATCAGTCACCATATTTCATCATGCATTTCAAATTCTTCATATTATATGTCAAATGCGTATGTATTACAAGATATAGGGGAGATTCCATGATTCAACTCTTCAAGTGTGCATTGCCTCAAAAGCAAATTCCTCACTATGCACAGCTTCAGGGGGAGTTCTTCTATACCTTGCAATCAAATTCCTCAATATCAGTATTTAAACTTCATATGTTTATCCCCGTTGAAAACTTAACCTATATTGTCATCAATCACCAAAAAGGGGGAGATTGTAAGTGCATCTAGTGCCCCTTAGTGATTTTGGTGTATTGAAGACTTATAGGTTAAGGAACTAATGTGTTTATGAGTGTACACAGTGTCTATAAGTCTATGAGGAGTTTGATATTTACAAAGGAAAGTCGAATTCTAAAAATGAAGTTCTTCGATCAAGACTTTGGCATTCAAGACTTTCTCGAGGACTTTGATAGTGAAGAAATTGGTGTGACCTTGAAGACTTGGTATCCATTTGAGGAAAATGAAGCGTGAAGACTTTGTTTTGGTAGTTCTGCTTTTCTTTCTTGAGTCATAGGAAACACTGATCGTTAAAGGGGGTCGAGGAAATACTAAGGAAAATTTTCCATGTGATGCTCAACTCAAAATCCTACACCTACCAATACCTTCGAGTGAAGCCTTTGAAATCTCATACAGTTCAGCTTAATTTCTTCAAAGGATGTAGACGGTTCTTCCGTCACCGAGGAATTTGTTCTGACCGAGGAGTTAGGAATTCGCCAAAGGCGGATTGCCTACACAAAGGAGGAACATGATAGCCCTAAGGAATTTGGGAGTCAAATTTCCGATCGCTGTCGCTACGCCGCCACCTGTCCCAAAATATCTTATCCACCTAACGGTCATATCATTGAAGGGCATTTATGTCTTATCATGTTGGGCTGCTCCTCAGGCTATAAATAGCCGCTCTCACAACCACTAGCTGGTCGGTTGCTCCGAGAGAAACCGACACGGTCATTTGAGAGCATCCCATCCTCCGAGGACTTTGAGCAAAATCATCGAGTGAGGAAAACCCAAAATCAAACCCCATAAACCCAAAGTGATTGAGCATCATCAAGAGATTGATCCGCGGGGATCCGACGCTTGTTACCTTTGAAGACTGTGCTTTTCCGCACGGTTAGGCGCCATGGTCTAGAGCATCCAAGAGGAATTGTGGATCGCCGAGTGACCGAAGTCTGTGAAGGTTTGGAAGTCGCCTCAAGACTTACCACGAGTGATTGGACGAGGCCTGTGTGACCTTAGTTCAAGGAGAATACGGTGAGGACTTGTGTCCCGAGCTGCATGCTCATCGACCGGGTGTCTGGGACTGTGGGTCCTCGAGTTTAAATATCACCGCCCAACCAGACGTATAACCGAGACAACAGCTTGAACTGGTCTACCAAATCATTGTCTTCACCAACCTTATCGGTTCTATTTCCTCAACTCATTCATTTCCTCATTATCGTGTTGAGTGTTTGTTCATATCCTGTTTGAAGACTTTGATCAAGACTTTCACTTTCCTCGCTCAATTTCTTCACCATTTTGTCTTCATCTTGTGTTATCCTCGGTTTACGCTTTCTCAGACTGTATGGTCTTCATTTCATCATGATGACCATGCCTCGATTCTCGTTATGCTTACTCGAGTACATATTCCGCTGCAAGTAGTTCTTCGCTTAGGAATTTCCACACCGGCAAATTCCTCAGTGAAGAATTCATAAAAACCGCCTATTCACCCCCCTCTAGTCGATATAACGCACTTTCAGAGTGATGGTAACAACCAGTGGATCGACGTTTTTCTGTTGAACCAAAATAGCCCTAATGGATCGACGTGAATGTATAGTAATAAGTGATGCAACAAGTGTACAACCTCTTGTCAGAAGTTGTGTCGATCTCAAGATCATTGGGTTGGTCAAGCAAGCAGTTGAGGCAGAGGTGGCTGCCTGAGGTGTGGAGGAAGATCTGAGGAATTTGTAGACGGCGCCCGTGGCAATCGCTCTGCAGATGGATCGTTCTATCGTTGGAGCAGCTCCGATGAGTCAGAAGACGCCAAGGTCAAGCAAGACAAGACGTACATCGCCAATCTCAAGAGGGATTCTAATAGCATCTCCAATAGATGATGTAAAATGGATGTAAAATTAACATCACCAAAACCACCGACTACAAATGATGAGGTAAAACTATTGACTCGAACTTAATCGTCAAACTGAAATTTATCAGGAATCTGAATGCTACCGTCAAACTGAATGCAATGGTAGCATAGAGGCACTTGACATGTAGTTTAGGAGGGTCTGCAGTTCATCTTCAACCTGCACCCCTCGATCCACCAGCCACCACCGGCTGAACTGCTGCCCCGCCATTGCCAGCCTCAAACAACTCGCCACCGCCGCTGCCAGCCCTCTAGGCCCTCGCCCCCACCCTCAACCCTAATATAGATAGTGGGTACCTTCCGGCGAGCCCCGCCCCGCCAATGGATGGTTCTTCCTTAACTCCGCGAGCCCCAACCCCTGAAAATTGATCGACCTAAAAGTTTATTCAGCCGATCAAGTGTGGCTTAATCGAGCAGAGCAGCAAGACGAGCAGGGGAGAGCAGCAGCAGCAGCTGGGCGAAGCGAAAGCGATCGAGCGAGAGCCGAGCAGCAGCAGAAGAAGACGAAGGAAGCGAGAGCCGAGCAGCAGCAGCAGATCCGCTGGTATGGACGCCGCCACCGGCGGGGCTCGTGACCGGGCGAGATCCGCCAGGAGATGCCGCCAGGGCGCCGCTTAAAGGTAGCTACTACATGGGGGTGCGGGATGGAGCACCGCCGCGCCGGAGGTCGAAAGTTAAGGAGAAGATGCGGCGCGATGAGTGTACAACCTCTTTGGTGGCGCCAGTAGGCCTCGCTTCGCCCGAGGAGTCGGTGAGGATGCTGCGTTCCGGTGGAGCAGGTTAAGGCGGCGCTGGGGATGGAGCAGCCGCGATAAACGAGGCGATCGCCGGATCAGCCTTGGAGGTGGAGGACGGGCGGCTGAACCGCGGGCGGCGAGATGGACGACGGATCCTCATCCGGGAGGTGGACGAGGGACGCCGAGCTGTTGTGGTGGACAACGCTGCCGGGGAAGAGGCTCCGACCGGGCAGCGTGACGGGCGGACGGAGGAGGGTGGGGTTTCACGGCTGGAGCGGAGAGGTTATGGCGGCCTCGATTTCAATGGCTAAAAGGGGCGATTGAGGGGTGAAGCATGACTTAGGGAGGCGCTTGTCGAAAATGTAGGTGTGTTACAAAAGTACCCCCACCGATTTGAACTAGCGCCCTTTCGCTCTGTGGTTAGAAGGGGATTTGTGTGTCGATTTGGCAATCGGAGGGAGTTTTCGCCGCTGTAATTTCGTATAGCAAGGCGCGGGTTGTAAAGACGCCAGTTTTGGGAGCATGATATCTGAATTTTGAATTTTAGGACAAGCCTAACGTAGTAATATTGTACTTGTACGCACTAAATCAATTCGCACTTCCTCAACAAAAAAAAACAAAAAAAAACTATTCTCACCACACAAAGAGAGAGTCTTGCCTGCTTTACTATACAAATGTTATTCAGTTATTTCCTTCCATCTATATAGGCCTAATGCATTTTCGATTCTAACTTTGACCAAATATTAGAGGAATGATATATGACATGGAACTTACACAAAGCACACCGTTAAATTCGTCTGTGAAAGGTTCTTTCAATGATATAATTTTCACATTGTGCATGTCATGTACTATTAATCTTGTCAATAGTCAAAGGCGGTCTTAAAAATCTCATTACGCCTATATAGATGGAAGGAGGGAGTATGAATCCATGTTATGTTCGATTAAATTTTTCGCTTGCTGTATAATGCATGTAACCTACTCATACCAACATTTTAGTGCATTCCAAATGTCTATACTACCGCTGCAATTCAACTAAATTTGAATTCGCTTTCTATTTCAATAAGAATCTACAATCATGATTGTTGCCAACTTCAACCATCATAGTTTCTTGCTATCCGCCAGATATAAATCGGACGGCCTATAATGCAGGATGGCAGGCCCACCATCATCAACAACTCCGTTTTTTATAAGAGTAGAGATAAAATAAATTAAATGTAGTATAACATGTTCATAACCACACCATGTGTATCACCGTTATATATATTCACACATGCGTTAGTTTGAAACAATATGATAAATTCTTCAAATATCCGAATTCGCTTTTTATAATGAAGTATATATGATCTCTATTCGCCTTTACACCCACACAACCCTCATATCTTTGTAGCTAGCGCTTAACTTTCTTTGTGCATGCACACGCCTCGCATTCCTCTCACCCTCCCTCATCATTCTCTAGCTCCATCAAAGAAATTGGTCTTTTCACTTTAGGTTGTTCACCCACGTGTGTGTAGGCCCCAGCTCCTTCTTTACGGCACACATCGATCGATATGCCTCTCTATCCAGGTGTGCCTAGCACAAACACAAGCTTCCCTCTTCTCTTGTCACCGCCCATGCCTCAATCCCACCACTCTTTCATCGCTCTCGCATCAGACACTCCTCCCCTCGATATAGTATGCCTCTGCACCACCTCCTACATGCATCCCTCTCTATCCTTCTCCTCGTGCCTCATTTGCTTCTAACACACACATGCATGTATACCGATCGATCTCCCAACATATACCTAGATCGAATTTAACTACCCCCCCGCCGATCGACGCACCTCACAAGTTATGTCTATCCTTTCTTACAAAGGGCTTATTGATCTTCCTATGTAGTTACGCCCGCTTACCACAGCCTACATCGTCCCCTCATCATTCGTGCATGCCTCCCGACCAGATATCACACGACGCGTACGTATAACAAGCAGCCATCTCCTCTCTTATTGATATTATGGGCGTGTCTCCATTGTCTAGCAAGTTTATCCCACCATTTGCTAGAAGCAAATCCACTACCACCCGCCCCAACACTCTAGCTCTGCTCTCTCCCAACCTTATTCCTCTCCTGCACATATGTGATGGATGACGATCGATCTCCCTTAATACATGAGGCGCACTGATCTCCTTAATACATGAGGTAGGCCTCTCCTCCTCCACACATATACCAGCCATTGTACCTCTATAGTTAATTGGGCCTCCTCTTCCCCACCACACACCGATAGTCGAGCGCTGCAGTAGGTATCCATGCCACGAGACAAACTGCACATGTCCCATCTCACGCCCAAAGAGCACTAGTAGAAAACGGAGCTTTAAAACCGTTCAGAGGGTTTTAGTGCCGTTGCATAATCGCACTAAAGGGTGGGCACTAAAGGCCCCTTTACTACCGGTTCGGCACGAACCGCGCTAAAGTGCCACCACGCGGCGTGAGCTCACTACTGGTATGGGGATTTTAGTACCGCTGGTGTTGCCAACCGTACTAAAGTGCCACCACGTGGCGTGAGCTCGCGCCCTGGTATGGGGGACCTATAGGCCAGCCACCCTATATCTTTGACATGGGCACACACAAATTCGATGGCACTCTTTATCTATCACGCCGCACACACACACATCATCCCTCTGTTCGATTCTATGGACACCTCAAGCCGATGATACCTCCACTCTCTTCTCGTGGATCGCCCCCTCTATATATATGTCATATCCAGGACTCTATTTCACACACATTGGATATGTTACAATTTTTGATCGACCCCCCAAAAAAACTATCAAGAACCCACACACTATATCTCTCTAGGTTTGTATCTCTCTCACACAACCCCACGAGGTGGTGTACGATACAAGAAGAGAATAGGTGCATCACAAGACGCATTCACACTTCGTGCCCAGCCACACTCGCTGGTACACGGTGGAGCCTATTTTCATTTAAATGGCAGCCCACGTATAATTTGAACGCTCAGAAGCGTTGTTTACCTAGGGAGGTCGTGGTACCACGCTGCACTAAACAAAGTTTGACTTGACGATTGCCGCTGCTATTTTTAAATAAAGTTATAGCGCCAATGGCAC
This sequence comes from Aegilops longissima, assembly GCA_021605205.1. Taxonomy (NCBI): domain Eukaryota; kingdom Viridiplantae; phylum Streptophyta; class Magnoliopsida; order Poales; family Poaceae; genus Aegilops; species Aegilops longissima. The sequence continues at coordinate 78,075 of JAHIAM010005678.1, read as the reverse complement.
GCATACGTATTATAAAACAATTTTTATGGAGAAAAGGTAGTCCGCTTCACTATATACAATGGAACCTGCTCGCCTGGTTTGTCGCTTCTTCGTAGTATCTCACACACCGCGGTGGCCTCTCTCTCACTATTGGTCACCGATCCGCCGCATCCCGTCCGCCGGGGAAAGGGAGGCGGTGGCTCTCTCTCTCACCGTTGGTCACCGATCCGCCACATCCCGGCCCGCCGGGGAAAGGGAGATAGTGCATCGCTTTCTCCGCTCGACGGCGCCGAGGCAGCACGTCCCGATCTGCGGTACAAGCCGCTCTTCCGACTAAGTTCGCGCCGGCAGGCCTACGCCACCTGCTCAGAGATTTCGCCGCCGCCACCTAGTTACATCCCGACGACCTCCGTGTATCCTCCGCCTTGCTCCACTACCCATCTTCCCACGCCGCTGCATGTGGATCTTCCATAGTTCTTGCCCAAATGTAGCTCGTCTGACGATTTTCCATATTGCATTCTCGCCTCACACCGCTTTAGGAAAACACAACCGTGTTGTTATCTTCCTTAGGACAAGGAATATGCTTTTTTGTCGTCGCATGTGTCATCAACTGTTATTGGCCAAGAATGTTTCTTTCTACCTCTTTTTTGCAACAGGCTATGCATTTCACCTCGCTATTATGCACTTTTTGGTGAACTGCACAAATCACTTGTTTCTTAAGAGTTGTCATGGAATTGTCACGCAGATGTCCTTAGTGTTAGGACTTAGTCGCGAGGCCAATGCATCTATGTGGTAGCTTGAGAGGGGTTGAGGAATCGATGCACGCAAGACAAGACAAGGATTTAGACAGCTTCGGCCCCGGAAACATCATCCGCAACAACCCTACATGCTATTTGAGGCTAGGTCTCATTATCATCACGAGGAGTCGCCAGAACAGGCTCTCCTCTAGTCGTGTCTAGCCCTAGAGATTATTGCTTGTTCTCTCGTCCCTTTAGAGCCCCGCCTCCTTATATAAGTTGAAGGGGCGGTTACATGTAGAGTCCAACTCGGACTTAAGACTTAACTATTCGACTTCTTTATGGGCTTTAACATCTTGGGGTTCATAATATCCCAGTGTTTATAACCCCCGCAACCCGCTTATCACTGCTTATGGTTTAAGATGGTCTCGCCGTTTAAGATGGTCTACCGGTTTAAGATGGTCCGCGGTTACAGCGGTTTAGGCAAAGGACCTTGGCGGTTTAGGCGAGGACCACAACGGCTCGGATCAGGCGAAGATAGCAGAGGATCATGGCGGGTCGACTTGGTGCAGCAGAAACAGTGCTGCCGGAACGGTGGCTCGGCAGCGGCCGGTGGGTTGAATCTTTGGAAACGCAGTAGTGGCGAGGCGGCCGGCGGTTTGTCACTTGCGGCACACCTGCGGCCATATCAGCAGAGGCGGGCTGACGCGGAGCAAGAGCTTGGGCAGAGGCGAAATCCACCGCGGCTCGGATGGCCACTAGGTCGGTTCTAGGCGTAGTTAGGGCGCCGCAGCAAGGGCTGAATCGGCGCTATGCCCATGTACGGATCGAAGTTGACTTGGTCACCCACGCCTCCTCCTCCGCAAAGACGTAACTCACGTAAAAGTACAGACACTCGTTGATCTTGTGTGATGACGTGGTGCTCTACAACTCGAAAACAGTACTAGCAAAGAGCGACAGACACCATCGGGTTTGGCGACAAATGAGACGGGTTATGACAGAAACCGCCGCCTCGGCGATTTGTGATCCGACCGCCCTTAATCGCACAACACACTATCAATATTTCTCTTGTAATCCTCGCGGTTCCTCGCGATGTGATCCATGCACTGATCGATCTCAAACACATCTTCAACTTGCAGCAGCGGCAGGGCCTCCGGCGTAATCGTAATTTTCTTAAACTCAAACCTTCATCTATCCAACCGCGAGCTTCTCGATCCGTAGGAGAGATCCCTTCAAGAACTCAACACCACCGTGCGCAGGCCCCATGATGGGCGCCAACTGTCGTGGAATTGTCACGGTAGATGTCCTTAGTGTTAGGACTTAGTCGCGAGGCCAAAGCATCTATGTGGTAGCTTGAGAGGGGTTGAGCGGAATCGAGAGATGCAACACAAGACAAGGATTTAGACAGCTTCGGGCCTCGGGAAACATCATCCGGTAACAACCCTACATGCTGTTTGAGGCTAGGTCTCATTATCATCACGAGGAGTTGCCAGAACCGCTCTCCTCTAGTTGTGTCTAGCCCTAGAGATTATTGCTTGTTCTCCGTCCCTTTAGAGCCCTGCCCCTCCTTATATAAGTTGAAGGGGCGGGTTACATGTAGAGTCCAACTCGGACTTAAGACTTAACTATTCTGACTTCTCTTTATGGGCTTCTTAACATCTTGGGGTTCATAACATCCCGGGCTTCATAACCCCTGGCAACCCAGTTATCACTGTTTGCGGGTTTAAGATGGTCTGCCGGTTTAAGATGGTCTACCGGTTTAAGATGGTCCGCGGTTACAGCGGTTTAGGCAAAGGACCTCGGCGGTTTAGGCGAGGACCACAACGGCTCGGATCAGGCGAAGATAGCAGAGGATCATGGCGGGTCGACGAGGCATAAGAATCAAAAGCGGATCCGCGGCGACGGGGCGGCTCAGTAACAGCCGTGGTTAAAAAGGCCCAATGGCCGGTTCAAGAACAGCGGCGGTGGCGACTTGTGGCTTGGCTACAACAATCTAAAGAGACCGTGGCCGAATCGAAACAGGCGGCGTTGATGCACCGGCAAACCACGGCGGAGGAGGCAACCCGACGAGGCATGACGGCCCGACAGTTGAAGTCTGAGACGAGGCCGCGCTGGAAAAGCAGAATAGCACGGCGGCAACTTACCTCCGCCACCACCGCGGCCTGGGGGTAAGCTCGGCGCGCTCGGACTCGGGTAACTCGGCACGCTGTAGCTCTCCCAAGAGGAACAACAGAGGCCCGAGGCGCTCGTCGGTTTAGCGGAGATGGGGGTGATCCGGCGACTTGGTGCAGCAGAAACAGTGCTGCCGGAACGGTGGCTCGACAGCGGCCGGTGGGTTGAATCTTTGGAAACACAAGAGGGCGTAGGCGGCCGGGCGGTTTGTCACTTATGCACACCCGCGCTATATCAGCAGAGGCGGGCTGACGCGAGCAAGAGCTTGGGCAGAGGCGAATCCACCGCGCTCGATGGCTACTAGGTCGGTTCTAGGCGTAAGTTAGGGCGCCGCAGCAAGGGCTGAATCGGCGCTAAGGCCCATGTACGGATCGAAGTTGACTTGGTCACCCACGCCCTCCTCCTCGCAAAGACGTAACTCACGAAAAGTACAGCACTTCGTTGATCTTGTGTGATGACGTGGTGCTCTACAACTCGAAAAAGTATTAGCAGAGCGACAGACACCATCGGGTTTGGCGACAAATGAGACGGTTATGACAGAAACCGCCGCCTCGGGCGATTTGTGATCCGACCGCCCTTAATCGCACAACACACTATCAATATTTCTCTTGTAACTCGCCGGTTCCTCGCGATGTGATCCATGCAATCGATCGATCTCAAACACATCTTCAACTTGCAAGAAGCGTGTATTCTCCATGAATCGTAATTTTCTTAAACTCAAACCTTCATCTATCCAACCGCGAGCTTCTCGATCCGTAGGAGAGATCCCTTCAAGAACTCAACACCACCGTGCGCAGGCCCCATGATGGGCGCCAACTGTCGTGGAATTGTCACGGTAGATGTCCTTAGTGTTAGGACTTAGTCGCGAGGCCAAAGCATCTATGTGGTAGCTTGAGAGGGTTGAGCGGAATCGAGATGCAACACAAGACAAGGATTTAGACAGCTTCGGCCTCGAAACATCATCCGCAACAACCCTACATGCTGTTTGAGGCTAGGTCTCATTATCATCACGAGGAGTTGCCAGAACCGCTCTCCTCTAGTTGTGTCTAGCCCTAGAGATTATTGCTTGTTCTTCTGTCCCTTTAGAGCCCCCGCCTCCTTATATAAGTTGAAGGGCGGTTACATGTAGAGTCCAACTCGGACTTAAGACTTAACTATTCTGACTTCTCTTTATGGGCTTCTTAACATCTTGGGCTTCATAACGTCCCAGGCTTCATAACCCATGGCAACCCAGTTATCACAGTTTGCCGGTTTAAGATGGTCTGCCGGTTTAAGATGGTCCGCCGGTCTATGATCTGACTTAACTCCTGCTGGTTTACCACCTGCCTTAACACTTGCCGGTTTACCACGTGCCGGTTTACCGTCCGTCTTAGCCATTTGTCTTAACTGTCTGTCTTAACTGTCTGCTGGTTTACCATTCGCCGGTTTACCAAGTCCCAGCCGGTTTACAACTTCGTCCGGGTCATACCGCGGGGTATATCCCTGACATTAGCCCCCAGTTTAATTTGGATTTATCCATGTTAAACTGATCCCGAGCATCTTTAAATCCTTGTCATTTCCTTCTAGAAAATCCGGGTCAATAGGCCAGCTTCATAATCAATTTGCTGACATTGGTTTGTCATAGAGAAATATTGTGAAGAATAACTTCTTTGACTCAGCTCCCAATGCTTAACAAAAATATTGGTCTTTGAAATACTCATATGATCTTCAGCCGGTTTAAGAATGTAGAACTTTGCCAGTTTACAAATATTGATGGCACCGGATCATAACTGTTTGTTAACATCAACTTTTGAAAATATACCTTTTATATGACTATCACTTGTAGCCCTCAAATCTTAAGAAGGTAATGTTGTAACAACTTAAGATTTGCTTCAATATGAATGTCACAAGCTTGAAGAAATCCAGGTTGTTCATCTTCAATCACTAGCCAGAACTGAGTATTCCACATATGTAGCCCCCAAGTGCCGGGTTGTCATGCTTGCAAAAGAACGGGGCTTGTAATTTCGATGCTCATAAAACTTCAACCAAAGTAGCCCCCAAGGGCCGCTCAAGAAGATAATATTGAGCTGGGACTTTTTATATACTCCATTGAAAATAACATTATATTATGTAATCGCCATCATGGGGCGGAACCCACGCCCACAAGGTTGAGAGCTTTGTGCTTTACCAACCGAGCAAAGGATCCTTCATTAATAGATGAAAATTTGTGTACCTTGAATTGTTGACAGAGCAATTGGTAGCCCCAAGGGCCGCTCATTATGATGTGATGAGTCTGGTCTTTCAATAAGACTTAATAAAATGACTTTGCATTAGCCCCCAAGTGTCATGGTGCATGCTTGCAAATGACATGAGACTTGCATATTTGATATAATCTTGTTGAATAATGTAGCCCCAAGTGCCGGGTCGTGAAGCCCGCAGCGACTTGGGACTATTCCTTCAATTGTAAAATAAATCATATCCATTGATAATATAATAGCCATTGCGCTAAAGCGACTTTGAAAACCTTAATCATAATACTGGTTATTGATAACCATAATAAAACCCAGCCATGTTGGTTGTTTGAAGGCTTGAATAATATAATCCAATGATTTATGAGCGCATGATTCCAATGGCGCAATCCAAATATATACTGGCGAATTATAGTCGAAACCAGACCGGGTTAATAAGCACCGGATTATAACTTGATCATGTACTGGCAACTTGTAATTGACAGTCGAACCGGGTTGTTAACGCCGGTTTAAAAAGCAACAAAAAATCTTTATCAAAAAGAGAACAGAACTCGAACAAAGGCAAATAAAAACCGTTGTAGGCGAGGCTTTGAGCCGATCAAGAGGTGTGACCATGGTTCGGACACGACCAAGCCCCCAAAAGGTGTAGCTATGGTTCTGGTTTGACCAGGCCCCCAAATGATGTTGTGGCATTACGCTGATCAAGAGGTGTAGCTATGGTTCGGGTTCGACCAAGCCCCCAAGTGATGCTGTGGCATTGCGCCGATCAAGAGGCGTAGCTATGGTTCAGGTTCGACCAAGCCCCCAAGTGATGCTGTGGCATTGCATCGATCAAGAGGTGTAGCTATGGTTCGGATACGACCAAGCCCCCAAGTGATGCTGTGGCATTACACCGATCAAGAGGTGTAGCTATGGTTCGGATACGACCAAGCCCCCAAGTGATCAATAATATGATACGCCAATAAGGCAGGATACCCATGTTTGAACCGCGCATCATGGCAGCAGGTCCTCTTCGACAACCTTTAACTTTTTGCAAGAGATAAATTCTTCTTGAACCGGGATTTTGAACCGGACATTGAGAGCTTCAAAGCTTTGTGGGAGACATATTTTCCTTGAACCGGATTGTAAACCGGAATCTTCATTTTCAGCTGGAAATTTTCTGACGGCCTTTCAACTCGAACTTGCGAGAAGTTAATTCCTTTTTGAACCAGACACTTTTAAACCGGATTTGAGAGCTTCAGAGCTTTGTGGGAGATAGATTTCCCTTGAACCGGATTGTAAAACGGATAATTGAGAGCTTCAGTGAGACTGACTTCCTTTGAACCGGATTTTGAACCGGAATCCTTTCTGATGACCCAGAACTTCTTCACTGAGCTGGGTTTCTTGAATTCAATGAAAAATCGGCAATACTTGCTGAGTCATATCATCATAGCCCCCGAGTCTCAAGATGACCCAATGAGTTGTCTTGAGATCCTCCGTACTTGACCATAGCAGAAGGTATATATCATTGGTTTGGTAATGCGATATAAATCCACAGAAGGTTGAGGTGACCGCGGCGGGTTATAAATGATCCCATATGAGCCGTGTCAGCAACTTGGCCAATGGTTCCTTCCAACTGGCTGTTTTGAAGTTAACCGAACTGTAGTGGCATCGATTTGTGCGCATGTCCATTGAACCATCCAACGCAGACAGCGGCTGATGATAACTTGCCTCCAATTTGTTGGAAGAAAACCGGGCTACCCAAGCTGTGACTTGCTCATACTCAATAAACAGCCCATGCAGACAGGTGCGACCCGGTATGTTGATGTAGACCGGGCTACGACAAACGGACAGCAAAGACGCACCGCAACATCGAGGCAGCTCGCATGATGAGTTGGCCGCGCATTGTGAGCCGTGGACGGGCGAAGTTAATGTAGACCGGTCCGCAGAGGCGGCGGCTTTGTGCACGCCCATTGAACAGCGAGAAAAGCAATCTCGCAAGTCGATAAACTGGTCCGCAGAGGCGGCGGCTTGTGCACGCCCATTCATCATATGATATGTCCCGAGTATCCCTGCATGTAATATTATCAATCCGCGTCCATATCCATGGTATAAACCACATTTGTAGTGAATAATGGTCCAGATATAAAATATACAAATCAAAGTAATTTGTCCTTTGATAGAAATAATATGTGTTAATAAAACAAATTTGAGATGGATAGCACCGATGTTTGAAGATGGCAATGGCTTTGGATGATGAATGATCCATTCACCTAGCATCCATGAATAATCTACGGATTTCCAAAGGGCGCTTTAATCACTCTCTCGAGGAGACTTTAAACCGGGCAACTCTTGTTTTGACTCTCACGATATCGTTGGTGCTTGGCCCTTCACGGGGTGGCAGCCCCAGTAGCTTGAAAGATGTGACATGACATCAAGGTCGGATCAGCCGATGGACTGAAATGCGTAGTGCAGAGATGGCTCATGATCCGACAATGTGGCGCAGCGGAAGCCGGTATCCACCTTGGCGGACTGCTCGCCAAGAATCAATTCCACCTCGCCACGATTTGAATCGGCATCAAAGAACTTGTCTGTCTCGGCGACTTTGCGGCGCACATCTTCTCATTCGCCGGGACAAACTTCGTGGTTCTCATGGCTAACTCTTGTTCAAACAAGCAAGGATGATATTCCACTCATGCCGCAAACCGCCCTACACCAACATTGAGAGCAGCGCCCGTAATCCAAAACACGACGGCATCTAACATCAAACGCTGCACTTTTTGTATGATGAAAACTTCATTCAATCTTGTGACAACAATGAAAACCGAGCCATCAAAGGTAATCGGTATTGACTTAAATCTCGCAAAGGAGACTCCCACACCAACCTCTCACATCCGACCAAAATCATATGTGACCAAAGGCCCCAGATGTCTCAGATATCTAGCCAAGCTTTTCCACTTAACAGCCCCTTCAAGGCTTGCAGGAGATCGTATAGTGGCAGGTCAACGACAATGATTTTACGCAGTCCCCTAATTTGGAGGCGGGCGCAACAGAGGTACCGGCGACTTGGCAAGTCGGGTCACGAGGGACACCTGAATTTTCGGGCGGCTCAAGCGGCTTCAAGGCCCGGTCACATGGACGGAGGTGACCGTGGAATCAAGGCCGACGAGGGCGGTTTGACAGCTTCTACCGATGAGACCGAGGGCGAGAGGAACAACCACGAGGCCGCTCGCCGTAGGGGTAAAGCCGTACACCGTGAGCAGGGTTTGACAATGGCGTGAGGCACGTACAACTCGCCGGTGGACTATGGCAAAAGAAGGGGGCGGCATTGAGTAAACGGGAGCGAAGGTGTGGCCTCGTGCAGCGGTGAACCGGACTGGGTCGTAGACGGCCGAAGGCGGGCCGGCTGCAGGAGGAGTGGAACTGGCAAGGGTGCTCGTGGCAGAGCCGCTGGTGCGGCGGAGGAGATGAGGCGGGACACACCCGCGGTGGTGCGGGGCGCGGAGCCGGCCGCATCGAAAGAGAGATGCAGTTATGGCGGTTTAGGCAAAGGACCTCGGCGGTTAGGCGAGGAACACAGCGGTTCGGATCAGGCGAAGATAGCAGAGGATCATGGCGGGTCGACGAGGCATAAGAATCAAGAGCGGATCCGCGACGACGGGCGGCTCAAGAATACCGTGGGTTCACAAGGCCCGGCGGCCGTTCAACAACAGCGCGTGGCAACTTGTGGCTTGGCGACAGAATCAAGAGACCATGGCCAATCAAACAGCGGCGCCGATGCGCCGCAAACCACGGCGAAGGAGGCAACCCGACGAGGCATGATGGCCCGACGGTTGAAGTTCGAGACGAGGCCGCTACCGGCAAAGCGTAATAGCAAGGCAGGGCGGAGCGGCAACTTACCTCCGCCACTGCGGCAACTCGGTAACTCGGCACGCCGTAGTTTCCCACGAGGAGCAGAGAAGAGGCCCGAGGCGCCGCCGGTTTAGCGGAGATGGGGTGATCCGCGATTTGGCGCAGCAAACAAAGTGATGCCGAACGATATTTCGGCAGCAGCCGTGGGTTGGATCTTTGAAACGCAGAGTGGCGAGGCGGCCGGGCGGTTTGTCACTTGCGCACACCCGCGCCATATCGCCAGAGGCGGCCGACGCGAGCAAGGCTTGGGCAGAGGCGAACCACCGCTGCTCGGATGGCCACTAGGTCGGTTCTAGGCGTAAGTTAGGCGCCGCAGCAAGGGCTGAATCGGCGCTATGGCCCATGTCCGGATCGAAGTTGACTTGGTCACCCACGCCCTCCTCCTCGCAGACGTAACTCACGAAAAAGTACAGCACTCGCTGATCTTGTGTGATGACGTGGTGCTCTACAACTCGGAAACAAGATTAGCAGAGCGATGCACACCATCGGGTTTGGCGCATGATGAGACGGGTTATGCGACAGAAACCGCGGTCTCGGCGATTTGTGATCCGACCGCCCTTAATCGCACAACACGCTATCAATATTTCTCTTGCAATCCTGCCGGTTCCTCGCGATGTGATCCATGCACCGATCGATCTCAAACACATCTTCAACTCCGCAGCAGCGTGGCCTCCAACAGAATCGTAATTTTCTTAAACTCAAACCTTCATCTATCCAACCGCGAAGCTTCGATCCGTAGGAGAGATCCTTCAAGAACTCAACACCACCGCAAGCGCAGGCCCCATGGTGGGCGCCAACCGTCGGGAATTGTCACGGCAGATGTCCTTAGTGTTAGGACTTAGTCGCGAGGCCAACGATCTATGTGGTAGCTTGAGAGGGTTGAGCGTAATCGAGACGCAACACAAGACAAGGATTTAGACAGCTTGGCCCCGGAAACATCATCCGAACAACCCTACATGCTGCTTTGAGGCTAGGTCTCATTATCATCACGAGGAGTCGCCAGAACCGGCTCTCCTCTAGTTGTGTCTAGCCCCAGAGATTATTGCTTGTTCTCCGTCCCTTTAGAGACCTGCCCCTCCTTATATAAGTTGAAGGGCGGTTACATGTAGAGTCCAACTCGGACTTAAGACTTAACTATTCTCGACTTCTCTTTATGGGCTTCTTAACATCTTGGGCTTCATAACGCCCCGGCTTCATAACCCCCGCAACCCGCTTATCACTGTTTAGCGGTTTAAGATGGTCTGCCGGTTTAAGATGGTCTGCTGGTCTATGATCTGACTTTACTCCTGCCGGTTTACCACCTGCCTTAACACTTGCCGGTTTACCACCTGCCGGTTTACCGTCCGTCTTAGCTGTCTATCTTAACTGTCTGCCGGTTTACCATCCTCCGGTTTACCAAGTCCCAGCCGGTTTACAACTCCGGCTGGGTCATACCGCGGGTTATATCACCGACAAGAGTGTTTTGTGCAGTTGTACTAAAATGTCGCACGGGCAACGTCTCTACATTTCAATGCGACTGCACAAAGGGAGATTGGTTTTGCTCTATCCTCATCCAACTCCGAGCCTAATATTCTCCAACTAGTTAGTCTTAAGAGAGACTGCAAAGGTGACCGACTTCTATTTGTGTGTTTATTGTTTCATCAACAGTCCTCTATTATCGTAATCACACTTAATATCTTTGGAACAGGGACACTCAGCTCTATTTTAGTGGAACTGCACAAAATGATCGGAATGTTGCATGCTCCAGACAGCTACTTTTTTCCCAACATGCCTTGTTGATTTAGACAGAGCTGGGGGACGCTTGCTGCCAATGAAAGCATGGATCAATTTTAATTTAACACCTTCTCACAACTCGTTTTCAGCCAGATGTAATTATTAGCTCTGATCTCGCTAATAATTGACATGCATTAGCAAGGAAGTTAGTTTTTTCTTGTTTCCGAAAGAGCATCGATGGCAAGACACGCGAAACAAAAGCTAAAAGCTCACACCATTGTACAATTTCATGTCGCTGGAAAATTATTTGTATAGTACGTCAATTATGTAAACAAATGATGGAAGCTTGATAGCATTGCCAGAAGCCTCTTCATCATTCGGGTCCATGTGCCATGCACAAAATTATACCCCTTCGTTCCTAAATATTTGTCTTTTTACAAATTTCAAATGGGCATATTTTAGAGTGTAGATTCACCATTTTGCTTCAGATGTGTACTCCTTCCGCTCCTAAATATTCTATTCGCCTTTCTAGAGATTTCAACAAGTGACTACATACGGAGCAAAATGAGTGAATCTACACTCTAAAATATGTCTATATACATCCGTATGTGCCACCATTTGAAATCTCTAAAAGACAAATATTTGACTAGTCACTGTTGAAATCTCTAGAAAGACAAATACTCCGAGTATATTTAAGAACCGAGGGGTAGTGCACAACCGCATGGGAGACTCAGCCCGGTCATTGCGCCGCATTAATAGTGAGTAATGAGCAGTCAAATCATAAGCCCCACCTTTTCCCAATCGTAAGTTGCTCAAGAAGCAACCATCAATACGCCTTCTTTAAATCCGCCATACTACTCCATCCGTCACGCTTATACAAGCTTCGTAAAAAAAGAAAACAAATCAGGGGACCAAGGCGACTAGCGATCGACCTGAAAAATAGCATTGGTAGTTATAGCACATCGTATTACTATAGGGAATAATGCGTACACACATGCATGCAAAGCTTTCACCACGGTACACACATGCATGCACTTACTCCAATTCGTAGTAGTACAAGACATGGAGAGAAAATTGTGGACTTGATTGCGTTACCACGCCTCTAATTAATTGAGCATTAAACCAAACGCGCCTAAAGTCTCTTTGGTGGTGGAAATGCATTGAGAGAAATGCATCATAATGAAGCGCTACCAGAACTGTGATGAGGGAGGAGTAGTATGAAGGTGCAAAACCAAGTAAGCGATGGTCACCGGTCAACACACCTCCTCTTGGCATATCACCGACATGTGGGACAGGAGGTGAGCAAACCGATCTCAATTGACGGCAAAGAGCCAACCCGCTGCCTTGAGAGAGACGAGGAGCGAGAACACACGACGGGCTCTCACGGAGGCCAAGATATATTCGAGCATGGTTCGCTGATCGATATCATTCATTACATGTTGGGCTGCCGCTTTCCACCCTTCTCCGAATAAACGGTACTTTATCGAGATAAAAAATAAGAGTACAGATGCTCCACCATGCAGTTCTAGTAGTACTACTACTGCATTATCGCGCTTGGCTCTTCGCCGTGAAGTCGAACAATGATGGTACTCCGCATGTTGGGTACTACAAAGTATGCCTTTGACAACTGGACAATCGAATGGATCGATGCATGTCCACGGAGGGTAGGTTGCATTAGTCAAAAGGCGAAGCGCAGTTTCACCTTGTCCCGCAAGCTTCTCCTCGCTCATGAAGTTGACGGGACACATCAAAAGTAGTGCTAGTCCATACTCCTCCTTTCCTAAGTTAATATGGCTTAATCTTTTTTATGGGTAAATGAGAGAGCTTTATTTATATATATGAAGGAAATATGCCCTAGAGGCAATAATAAAGTTATTATTTATTTCATATCATGATAAATGTTTATTATTCATGCTAGAAATGTATTACCCGGAAACATGATACATGTGTGAATACATAGACAAACATAGTGTCACTAGTATGCCTCTACTTGACTAGCTCAGAATCAAAGATGGTTAAGTTTCCTAACCATAGACATGAGTTGTCATTTGATTAACGGATCACATCATTAGGAGAATGATGTGATTGACCTGACCCATTCCGTTAGCTTAGCACTTGATCGTTTAGTATGTTGCTATTGCTTTCTTCATGACTTATACATGTTCCTATGACTATGAGATTATGTAACTCCCATTTACCGGAGGAACACTTTGTGTGCTACCAAACGCCACAACGAATCGGGTGATTATAAAGGTGCTCTCAGGTGTCTCCAAAGGTACTTGTTGAGTTGACGATTTCGAGATTAGGATTTGTCACTCCATTGTCGGAGAGGTATCTCCGGCCCTCTCGCTAATGCACATCACTATAAGCCTTGCAAGCAATGTAACTAATGAGTTAGTTACGGAATGATGCATTACGTAACGAGTAAAGAGATTTGCCGGCAACGAGATTGAACTAGGTATTGAGATACCAATGATCGAATCTCGCAAGTAACATACCGATGACAAAGGAACAACGATGTTGTTATGCGGTTTGACCGATAAAGATTTTCGAGAATATGTAGGAGCCAATATGAGCATCCAGGTTCCGCTATTGGTTATTGACCGAAACAGTTCTAGGTCATGTCTACATAGTTCTTGAACCCGTAGGGTCCACACGCTTAACGCTACGATGATGCTTATATTATGAGTTTATGAGTTTTGATGTACCAAGGTTGTTCGAGTCCCGGATGTTATCACGACATGACGAGGAGTCTCAAATGGTCGAGACATAAAGATTGATATATTGGACTGCTATATTTGGACACCGGAAAGGTTCCGGGTGAGATTGGGACTATACCGGAGCTCCGGGAGGTTACTGGAACCCCCTGGTAGGTATATGGGCCTTATTGGGCCTTAGTGGAAAGGAGAGAGAAGGAGCAAAGGAGGGGGCGCCCCCCCCAAGCCCAATCCGAATTGGGAGGGGGCCCGGCCCCCCTTTCCTTCTTCCCTCCCCTCTCTTCCTTCCCTCTCCTACTCTTAATAGGAAAGGGGGGCCAAACCTACTTGAGTAGGATTGCCCCCCTAGGGCGCGCCTCTCCCTTGGCTGGCCCTCCTCCTCCCCCTTTATATACGGAGGAGGGGGCACCCCATAGACACACAAGTTGATCTTCGTGATCGCTTAGCTCAGTAGCGGTGCCCCTCCACTATATTCCACCTCGGTCATATCGTAGTGGTGCTTAGGCGAAGCCCTCGCATCGGTAGAACATCATCACCGCTACCACGCCATCGCGGTCGACGGAACTCATCCCCGACACTTTGCTGGATCGAGTCCGGGATCGCCATCGAGCTGAACGTGTGCTAAAACTCGAGGTGCCGTAGTTTCGTGCTTGATCGGTCGGGCCGTGAAGACGCACGACTACATCAACCGCTGGTATAACGCCCGCCGGTCTACAAGGGTACATGGACAACACTCTCCCTCTCGCTGCTATGCATCACCATGATCTTGCGCGTGCGAGGAATTTTTTGAAATTACCACGCTCCCCAACAAAGGCATCCGAGCCTAGGTTTTATGCGCGTTGATGTTATATGCACGAGTAGAACACAAGTGAGTTGTGGGCGATACAAGTCATACTTCTTACCAGATGTCATACTTTGTTCAGCGGTATTGTTGGATGAAGCGGTCCGGACCGACATTACGCCAGACGCTTACGCGAGACTGGTTCTCCCGACGTGCTTTGCACAAAGGTGGCTAGCGGGTGTCAGCTTTCCCAACTTTAGTTGAACTGAGTGGCTACGCCCGTCCTTGAGAAGGTTAAAACAACACTAACTTGACGAATTATCGCTGTGGTTTTGATGCGAGGTAAGAACGGTTCTTGCTCAGCCCGTAGCAGCCACGTAAAATTTGCAACAACAAAGTAGAGGACGCCTAACTTGTTTTTGCAGGCATGTTGTGATGTGATATGGTCAAGACGTGATGCTATATTTTATTGTATGAGATGATCATGTTTTGTAACCGAAGTTATCGGCAATCGGCAGGAGCCATATGGTTGTCGCTTATTGTATGAAATGCAATCGCCTCAGTAATTGCTTTACCTTATCACTAAGTGGTAGCGATAGTCGTAGAAGCAATAGTTGGCAAGACGACAACGATGCTACGATGGAGATCAAGGTGTCACGCCGGTGACAATGGTGATCATGACGGTGCTTCGGAGATGGAGATCACAAGCACAAGATGATGATGGCCATATCATATCACTTATATTGATTGCATGTGATGTTTATCCTTTATGCATCTTATCTTGCTTTGATTGACGGTAGAATTTTAAGATGACCTCTCACTAATTATCAAGAAGTGTTCTCTCTGAGTATGCACCGTTGCCAAAGTTCGTCGTGCCTGCACACCACGGATGATCGGGTGATAAGCTCTCACGTCCATATACAACGGTGCAAGCCAGTTTTGCACACGCAGAATACTCAAAGTTAAACTTGATGAGCCTAGCATATGCAGATATGGCCTCGAACACGGAGACCGAAGGTCGAGCATGAATCATATAGTAGATATGATCAACATAGTGGTGTTCACCATTGAAAACTACTCCATCTCACGTGATGATCGGACATGGTTTAGTTGATTTGGATCACGTGATCACTTAGATGACTAGAGAGATGTCTGCCTAAGTGGGAGTTCTTAAGTAATATGATTAATTGAACTTAAATTTATCATGAACTTAGTACCGATAGTATTTTGCTTGTCTATGTTTGTTGTAGATAGATGGCTCGTGCCGTTGTTCCATTGAATTTTAATGCGCTCTTGAGAAAGAAAAGTTGAAGATGATGGTAGTAATTACACGGATCGGGTCCGTGAATTTGAGGATTATCCTCATTGCTGCACGTAAGAATTACGCCCCGAAGCACCGCTGGGTGCCGTGCCTCGCTGCAGAGCAACACCAGATGTTATGAACGCCTCGCAGAGCAAAGTCGATGACTACTCAATAGTTCAGCAGCCATGCTTTACGGCTTTGAACCGGTCTTCAACGACGCTTTTGAACGCATGGAGCATATGAGATGTTCCAGGAGTTGAAGTTAATATTTCAAGCAAATGCCCGGATTGAGAGATATGAAGTCTCCAATAAGTTCTATAGCTGCAAGATGGAGGAGAATAGTTCTGGCATTGAGCATATACTCAAAATGTCTGGGTATAATAATCACTTGATTCAACTAGGAGTTAATCTTTCGGATGATAGCGTCATTGACAGAATTCTCCAATCACTGCCACCAAGCTAAAAGAGCTTCATGATGAACTATAATATGCAAGGGATGGAAAAGACAATTCCCGAGCTCTTCGCAATGCTAAAAGCTGCGGAGGTAGAAATCAAGAAGGAGCATTAAGTGTTGATGGTCAACAAGACCACTAGTTTCAAGAAAAAGGGCAAAGGGAAGAAGAAGGGGAACTTCAAGATGAACATCAAGCAAGTTGCTGCTCAGGAGAAGAAACCCAAGTCTGGACCTAAGCCTGAAACTGAGTGCTTCTACTGCAAGCAAACTGGCCACTTGAAGCGGAATTGCCCCAAGTATTTGGCGGATAAGAAGGATGGCAAGGTGAACAAAGGTATATGTGATATACATGTTATTGATGTGTACCTTACTAGAGCTCGCAGAGCACCGGTATTTGATACTCGGTTCTGCTAATATTTGCAACTCTAAACAGGACTACGGATTGCTTAACACCGCAAAGGACGAGGTGACGGCGCGCTGGGAAATGGTTCCAAAGTCGATGTGATCGCGGTCGGCACGCTACCTCTACATCTACCTTCGGATTAGTTTTAGACCTGAATAATTGTTATTTGGTGCCGCGCTGAGCATGAACATAATATCTGGATCTTGTTTGATGC
Organism: Aegilops longissima; assembly: GCA_021605205.1. NCBI lineage: Eukaryota > Viridiplantae > Streptophyta > Magnoliopsida > Poales > Poaceae > Aegilops > Aegilops longissima. The sequence continues at coordinate 61,483 of JAHIAM010005678.1, read as the reverse complement.
TAGACGGTTATTCATTTAAATCAGAGAATAATGGTTGTTCTATTTATATGAGTAATATCTTTATGGTCATGCACACTTAAAGAGTGGTCTATTTTTGATGAATCTCGATTGTAGTGATACACATATTCATAATGTTGAAGCCAAAAGATGCAGAGTTGATAATGATAGTGCAACTTATTTGTGGCACCGCCGCTTAGGTCATATCGGTGTAAAACACATGAAGAAACTCCATACCGATGGACTTTGGAACCACTTGATTATGAATCACTTGGTACTTATGTAACCGTGCCTCATGGGCAAGATGACTAAAACGCTGTTCTCCGGTACTATGGAGAGAGCAACAGATTTGTTAGAAATCATACATACGATGTATGTGGTCCGATGAATGTTGAAGCTCGTATGATATCGTTATTTTCTCACCTTCACAGATGATTTAAGCAGATATGGGTATATCTACTTAATGAAGCATAAGTCTGAAACATTTGAAAAGTTCAAAGAATTTCAGAGTGAAGTTGAAAATCATCGTAATAATAAAATAAAGTTTCTACGATCTGATCGTGGAGGAGAATATTTGAGTTACGAGTTTGGTCTACATTTGAAACAATGCGAATAGTTTCAAGAACTCACGCCACCCGAACACCACAACGTAATGGTGTGTCCGAACGTCAGAATCATACTTTACTAGATATGGTGCGATCTATGATGTCTCTTACTGATTTACCGCTATCGCTTTGGGGTTATGCTTTAGAGACGGCCGATTCACGTAAAATAGGGCACCATCAAAATCCGTGAGATGACTCCTTATGAACTATGGTTTGGCAAGAAACCAAAGTTGTCGCTTCTCAAAGTTTGGGGCTGGGATGCTTATGTGAAAAGCTTCAACCTGATAAGCTCGAACCCAAATTGGAAAAATGTGTCTTCATAGGATACCCAAAGGAGACAGTTGGGTACACCTTCTATCACATATCCAAGGCAAGACATTCGTTGTTAAGAATGGATCCTTTCTAGAGAAGGAGTTTCTCTCGAAAGAAGTGAGTGGGAGGAAAGTAGAACTTGATGAGGTAATCAGTACCAACTCCCTTATTGGAAAGTAGTTCATCCCAGAAACTAGTTTCTGTGACACCTACACCAATTAGTGAGGAAGTTAATGATGATGATCATGAATCTTCAGATCAAGTTGTTACTGAACTTCGTAGATCAACCAGAGTAAGATCCGCGCCAGAGTGGTACGGTAATCCTGTTCTGGAAGTCATGCTACTAGATCATGGTGAACCTACGAACTATGAAGAAGCAATGGTGAGCCCAGATTCTGCAAAATGGCTTGAAGCCATGAAATCTGAGATGGGATCCATGTATGAGAACAAAGTGTGGACTTTGGTTGACTTGCCCGTTGATCGGCAAGCAATAGAGAATAAATGGATTTTCAAGAAGAAGACCGACGCCGACGGTAATGTTATCGTTTACAAAGCTCGACTTGTTGCAAAAGGTTTTCGACAAGTTCAAGGGGTTGACTACGATGAGAACTTCTCACCAGAAGCGATGCTTAAGTCTGTCCAATCATGTTAGCGATTGCCGATTTTATGATTATTAAATATGGCGATGGATGTCAAAACTGCATTCCTGAATGGATTTCGGAAGAAGAGTTGTATATGATGCAACCGAAGGTTTTGTCGATCCTAAGGAGCTAACAAAGTGTGCAAGCTCCAGCGATCCATTTATGGACTGCAAGCCTCTCGAGTTGAATAAACGCTTTGATAGTGTGATCAAAGATATGGTTTTATATGCACTTTTGGAGAAGCCTCAGATTTACAAGAAAGTGAGTGGGAGCTCAGAGCATTTCGATATTATATGTGGACTATATATTGTTGATTGTAAATGATATAGAATTTCTGGATAGCATAAAAGGATACTTGAACAAAAGTTTTTCAATGAAAGACCTTGGTGAAACTACTTATATATTGGGCATCAAGATCTATAGAGATAGATCAAGATGCTTGATTGATTTTCACAAAGCACATACCTTGATAAAGTTTTGAAAAGTTCAAATGGATCAGTGCAAAGAAAGGATTCTTGCCTCAGACATAAGGTGTGAAGTTGAGTCGACTCAATGCCCCACCACCGCAGAAGATAGAGAGAAAATGAAAGGAGTTCCCTATGCTTCAGCCATACGCCTATCATGTATGCAATGCTGTGTACCAGACCTGATGTGTGCCTTGCTATTAGTTTAGCATGGAGGTACCAAAGTAATCCAGAGTGAATCATCGGATAGCGGTCAAGAACATCCTCAAATACCCGAAAAGGACTAAGGATATGTTTTCATTTATGGAGGTGACATAGAGCTAGTCGTAAATGGTTACGCTGATGCAAGCTTTGACACCGATCCGCATTTATTCTAAATCGCAAACCGGATACGATTTATATTAAACGGTGGAGCTGCCAGCTGGTGCAGTTCTAAACAAAGCGTCAGAAGGGATCTACATGCTAAGCGGAGTACATAGCTGCTTCAGAAGCAGCAAATGAAGGAGTATGGATGAAGGAGTTCATTTCCGATCTAGGTGTCATACCTAGTGCATCGGGACCGATGAAGATCTGCTGTGACAATACTGGTGCAATTGCCTTGGCAAAGGAATCCATATTTCACAAAAGGACCAAGCACATCAAGAGACGCTTCAATTCCATCCGGGACCAAGTCCAGGTGGGAGACATAGAAATTTGCAAGATACATACGGATCTGAATGTTGCGCACCCGCTGACTAAGCCTCTTCCACGAGCAAAACATGATCAACACCACGACTCTATGGGTGTTAGAATCATTACTGTAATCTAGATTATTGACTCTAGTGCAAGTGGGAGACTCAAGGAAATATGCCCTAGAGGCAATAATAAAGTTATTATTTATTTCTCTTATCATGATAAATGTTTATTATTCATGTTAGAATTGTATTACCCGAAACATGATACATGTGTGAATACATAGACAAACATAGTGTCACTAGTATGCCTCTACTTGACTAGCTCAGAATCAAAGATGGTTAAGTTTCCTAACCATAGACATGAGTTGTCATTTGATTAACGGGATCACATCATTAGGAGAATGATGTGATTGACCTGCCCATTCCGTTAGCTTAGCACTTGATCGCTTAGTATGTTGCTATTGCTTTCTTCATGACTTATACATGTTCCTATGACTATGAGATTATGTAACTCCTGCTTACCGGAGGAACACTTTGTGTGCTACCAAACGTCACAACGAATCGGGTGATTATAAAGGTGCTCTACAGTGTCTCCAGAGGTACTTGTTGAGTTGACGATTTCGAGATTAGGATTTGTCATCCGATTGTCGGAGAGGTATCTCCGGCCCTCTCGTAATGCACATCACTATAAGCCTTGCAAGCAATGTAACTAATGAGTTAGTTACGGAATGATGCATTACGTAATGAGTAAAGAGACTTGCCGGTAATGAGATTGTACTAGGTATTGAGATACCGACGATCGAATCTCCGCAAGTAACATACCGATGACAAAGGGAACAACGATGTTGTTATGCGGTTTGACCGATAAAGATCTTCGAGAATATGTAGGAGCCAATATGAGCATCCAGGTTCTGCTATTGGTTATTGACCGAAACAGTTCTAGGTCATGTCTACATAGTTCTCGAACCCGTAGGGTCCGCATGCTTAACGTTACGATGACAGCTTATATTATGAGTTTATGAGTTTTGATGTATCAAGGTTGTTCGAGTCCCGGATGTGATCACGGACATGACGAGGAGTCTCAAATGGTCAAGACATAAAGATTGATATATTGACGGTTATATTTGGACACGGAAAGGTTCCGTGAGATTGGGACTATACCGAGTTCCGGAGGTTACCGAATCCCCGGTAGGTATATGGGCCTTATTGGGCCTTAGTGGAAAGGAGAGAGAAGGAGAAGGAGGGGCGCGCCCAAGCCCAATCCGAATTGGGAGGGGTCGGCCCCTTCCTTCTTCCCTCCCTCTTCCTTCCCTCTCCTACTCCTAATAGGAAAGGGGGCCAAACCTACTTGGAGTAGGAATGCCCCCTAGGGCGCCGCCTCCCTGGCCAACCCCTCCTCCCCCCTTTATATACGGAGGAGGGGGCACCCATAGACACACAAGTTGATCTTCGTGATCGTTTAGCCGCAGGCGGTGCCCCTCCACTATATTCCACCTCGTCATATCAGAAGCGGTGCTTAGCGGCCCCGCGCCGGTAGAACATCATCACCGCTACCACGCCGTCAGGTCGACGGAACTCATCCCCGACACTTTGCTGGATCGAGTCCGGAATCGCCATCGAGCTGAACGTGTGCTAAAACTCGAGGTGCCGAGTTTCGTGCTTGATCGGTCGGGCCGTGAAGACGCACGACTACATCAATCGCGTTGATATAACGCCTCGCTGGGTTCACGAGGGTACGTGGACAACACTCTCCCTCTCTGCTATGCATCACCATGATCTTGCGTAGCGTAGGATTTTTTTGAAATTACTACGCTCCCCAACAATATAAGCATTCTTAGGACAATCAGCCAAGACACCGGTCACTAGGAAGCGAGGTACCTCGCAAAAAATGAAGTAGGAAGCGAGGTGTTTCATCAAGCCAGCTCTCGCCACATTCAAAGTGCAGCAAGCACGGTTCGCACGAAGATGCGCCGCAAGGTTTGCTGACCTGTTTACATGCTGAATAACAAAAAAGAGGAAATATTACCGAGCGCTACTATTTGTAACAGGATATGAGCCAGAATTGCTAAGAATCTGTGGCGAGTGTTCCATGCATTCAACTTCCATTATCATATGCGAGAACCTCAAGAGAACCAAATGTGTTGAAGATTGCTTTATCACATTTTAAAATTATAATAAGAGTGCAGACGCCTCCATCCGGTTCCTAGTACTAGTATAGTACGTACTTTTATAGACTATAGTAGTAGTACTAGTAAACTTTGCGCTTGGCTGTTCGCCTATTCGGGAAGTCTAACAATAATAGCACTAGTAGTATAGTGTATGCTTCGAAATCGACATCAATTAATCGCTGCATCGCCCACCGCCTCGAGCAAGGGAGAGCTTGCATTAGTCAAAAGTTTCTCCTTGTCCCGCGAGCCACCGTGCAAGCTTCTCCCGCCCCGCAACCTTCTCCTCGCTCGCAAGTTGATGGGACACAACAAAGTAATGCTAGTCCATACCGCCTCCTCTCCGTTAATATGGGTTAATTTCAAAAGAGATAAATACACCGTCTGTCACCAGATATTTGTAAAATACGGTCAAGGACTTCATAATACGCCATTGCGCCAATATATATATTTTCCGTGTTTATACGGTCACTAGCTCACCCCGACCGAGTATGTGTGTGCATGCACGGTAGGTTGAGCACTTGAGCGACCGTGTGTTCCGTCGCAGTGCTCGGACATGCATGCATTAGGGCGCCACACGCTTTTATGCCCATGTGTACGCAGGATGCTGCATACACGTAGGGGAGTACGTAGGGGCCACTAAGGAGCAGTCAAATCACTCAAGAAGTTAGTCGGAAGAAGCAACCATCATTTCACTCTTGAATGACACGTGACGCAATATAAAATGGTTGATATGGAGAGAAAAGAAAACCACTATATATACACTAGCAGGAGCCTAAGCTACAAGCCTTCTTGCTTAGGTTGCTCTCTTCACAAGCATAGAACGACGGGCCTGATCCCAGCACTGGGGAAGGGAACAATGTTCTCAGAGACGCGTCGACATCGGCGAGGGAGAAACCCACAACGGTGCGGCCCCAATCGGGGTCACTGCGGTATGGGCCGATGCCGCTGCCCCAACCGCCTCTTCTAGCTACAGCCCGACGCCCTGTAGACCATCTTCCTTTGGAGCCGGCTTGCTCCATCGCCGTAGCTCCATCTCCATGTCGATCTTTCTATTTCTACCGCTTCTACTTGTGATGAGTTTATGTCTCATGAAATATGTGCCAAGATTATTATTCTAATCACACTTCTTCAATATCTTTGCCATCGTGGATGCTCAGTCGATTTTAGTGGAACTGCACAAAAGCATCGATGATTCGAGGGTGACAAATGCCTTTCCTTCGACAGTGTTCTACCTGCCAGGAAATTAAATCATGTTTAGGGTTTAGGTTTAAGTCGAGTGACCCCATCAGTAGTTTTTCTTTCAGACACGCCTCACAACTTTTTTCTTCAGCCAGAAGTAAATATTGGCTATGATCTGTGAATCATTGAGATGCATCAAGATGCGTTTAGTTTTCCTTTGTATTTGATGGAATGTTGTAACGGGCAACCTTGGATCATGAATGAAAATGGAGTGGAAAGTTTTGGTTTTTCCGGAGAAAATGGAAATGGAGAGAAACCAACGCTTGCTTCGCTGATCGCGCCATCGAGCAAAACCAACGCTTAAATCAAGTGTGTCGTGTTTGTGTCTAACCTCCTCCACGGCTTGACCTCACATGGTCACCGGCATGCCACTCACCGCAAACCGAGTATATGATAACTTTCCCACCTGCTTGTCGATGGATCGCGCCATGAAGTACTAGCACTACTGGAAGAGATTGATGAGTTGGGGGAGGACAGCTAGCTATAGCACGGACTCCCATGAACTTTTTACATGCATGTTGTAGCCGGCTATTGCGACTTTTGAACGCTGAGTAGCCACGCACCGGAAGCGGCGCGGCGACGCTTCGCCGGGCGCTACCGCTCAATGCCAGCGCTAGTGAGAGGTCGATCCGCCTGGCCGGCATGAATGCGTAATCGACTGCTTGTGGGAAGCACGCTGGTGATGAAGAGGGTTCGGTTGGTCAGACCGCCGTGGCAGCGGTCCCACATGCGCAAACAAGAGATGTTGTACGTTAATATTGCTGCGATATAATTAACAACGTAAATAATGTGCCGCTTGGACAAATACGATTGGAGATGGAGATGGAAATGGAATTTTACGTAAACACGGATATGCATGTCCATGTCTATGTGTGTGTGCGACGACTCGCGACCGGAAGCGGGGCGTGTTTTTGATCGAAGTTTTTTTCTTGGTACGTTAGAAAATCAGTTTGTCTAATTCACATCTAGATGTTATTTAAGGATATCACATCTAAGCTCCCACAATTATATAATGTAGCAACAAGAAACAAAAAAACTAGGATAAAAAATAGACCACAAACAGAGTGGACATCAACTTAGATGTGTCCTAGATGCACTTTAAAAAATTGTCCGCCAGCCAGATCTTTTTCGGGAACGCTACAGATTCTATTTAAAACCACTGCTATGAAGAGATTTTTTACTCCATTATAGCCTCTTGTTTGATAGAGTTTCGCCTTGCTCTCTCACCTCTCCATATCAAAACAAGATGACAAGGTCCACTCTATCTCTCTCTCACCGGTGGTCACAGATCCGCCGAATCCCGTCTCACAAGGGAGGTGAGGAGGTGCAGCGTTGACGTTGTCGCCGCCGACGGCGGAGGAAGCCACGCGCACCGCCCTCCTCGAGCCGGGCGCCATGCGCAGACGAAGATCCTCCGCGCTTTGTTTGTTGCCGCCGCAGGGCAGATCCCGCCTCACCGCCTAAACGACATCTCGCCCACCGAGGTATAACTTCTTGTACTGGTCCAGCTCCCTGTGTCGCTATGCGCGGGTTTTCTTCTATGCGACTACTCCCCAGCTCCCCATGCATAGTAGCTAGGGTTCGCCGGCTGGTCCAACATCACCTACTAGTACTATTATAGAGGAAATGCCACTCTAAAAGTTGTCCTGATTTATGCCTCGTGGAGGTATACATGTTGTTTCACAAAAGTACATGGTGGTTGTGCGGTTATTGTCCATATGGTGGTAGTACTATCACCGGTTAAATGAAGAAATGCTTTTTTCTTGGTTATCCTAATTTAGTTCCCATCAAGATAATTATGATGCTTCGCTTGTTTGTGTACTTTTCATGAATTCTTATTGACAATTGAGATGTCGCTATAACCCTTTTTTATATTTTTGAAACAGCGATGCGGTTCCATACCCGGCATGTCTTCTCAATTTTAGTGGAACTGCACAAAATTGATGGCCATTGTTGTTCCGCCTCACCGCCCTTCGCCACGTGGTTCTTCCTTCCTCGAGCTTGATTATCGAGAAGAAATGCATTTACATTGAGGATTTGTCAAACTTCATAGGTGCCTCACCCAAACTTGATGCCAAATGGATGATGGATCACCACGATGACCTATCGATGCTCATGGTTGCACCTCATGGTTGCGCCGGCCGGTGAAGCTGATCGATTTTGAATGAAAAAAGCTGTCTTCCATCGCTGTTTTGCTTGTTACGCACAAAGATGATATCCTTCGCCGCTCACCTTGGTTGCATTGGAGACGCAATGCCTTTCACGTTGGTGCAATTTTATCACACAATTGGCTATGAACCAAATGTTTCTCAAGAAGGATCGACGCTGGTACTAAGAGCATAAGTTTTGTATTGATTTCTAAGCCTTCTCACAACTTTGTCTCCAGCTCCCCGTAATTTTATTTGTCCAACTATTAACTTTGATTTAAAAATGGTGTGGACTAAAACCCGATGGACGAGTAGCCTCCATTTTTATTTACTCAAGATATTAGATTTGATCAAGTCAAACTTTGTAATATTCTCAAACCTTTCCGATAATTGAAATTAAAATTTTTATTTGTACACACTCACACGCTTCCAATAATTTGGCGATGTGTGGTTGTTCACTTAAGGGAGGGTAGTGTACCACACGTGAAGGACATGAAGTGCGACTCAGACGCGGGGCGGATCGTTAGTTCATCGGAGTACTACTTTTCTTCACCGTATATAAAAAAAAGAGGTGCAAGGAAGGCACCGGAGCTCAAATTGCACTACAAAGAGTATATATAAGAGGGAGCCTCAGCCGCTTGTTCACTAGGGTTTGCACTCACCACACGCCGCCAAGACTACATATATGTTACACGCTGGAGGCTCAGCTGCTGCTTGCTAGGGTTTGCTATATTCACAGCCTCTCACCCTCTCTTCACCAGATCTAAACAAGATTGCGCTGGCCTCTTTGTCTCTCTCTCCCCTCACAGCCGGTGAAGGAGGCGTCCAGATCCCGTCAAGACCGGAAGGGAGGAGGTGCAGCGTTCACTATATCGCTTTCGCAAGGGAGGCAATCCACCGCTGCCACGCTTATTCTCTTTCACCCAGCGCCTGTAAGGGAGGGCCACCGACCCTTCTTCCTCGCTGCTGCATATAGTGTTGGCAGATCCGCCTCCCGCAAGACGCCTTTGCCACATCCCGACGACCTTAAGGTATAAGTTTTTGAAACCGCTGCTGTTTCTAGCTGCATGTGGATCTTTTTCGATCCGTAGTCAATCTAGGTCTTGGTTCAAAGAGGAAAGAAGGGTGCGTGGGCTGGAGCAAGAATCTAGGACGTGGTTCAATGAGGAAAGGAGGGCGGAAAGTAGTATAGACTGCTATCCACCGCTTTGTAGGTCGAAAAGGGAAAAGGGGTAACCCAAAGACACACATCTGTAAGGAACCGATCTCTTTGTTGAAAAGGGAAAGAAACTAGGGTCGGGTAGTTTGTGCAGACTAGATTTGCTGCCCTCACATAGGAAGAAGGTTCAAAGAGAACAAATATGGGACCAACGATATATGCTGCTTGGCTACATACTTACATCACCCATTTATACGTGTGGACGACATGGTGCCGGCATGTTCCATACAACTATTTTGCTGTTGTTAATCTAAGAATGCCGCCGAAAATTGAAGCAATGCCACTGTTAAAAGTAAATTACATTTTTAACTAATGTTGTTTCAAGAGAATGTCTCTCATAATATGAATCAATGCAACCGCTTTTAGAAATGCTACTATCCTACTTTGTTTTCCATCCAAGATAAGTTAGATGCTTCTTTCTCACACCGCTTGTTTCATCCTCCTTTATCGGCAAGTAATTGTTTTTTTTGCCTTTGTTAAAACATGGGTATCGATTCAACTTGTTGCTATTATGCATTTTGCTTCGCCATCAAACACTTATGTTTTAAGAGTGTTTTGTGCAATTCAACTTGAATGTCACACCGTGACTTTGCTTAATTTTGGTGGAACTGCACAAAAGGAGATCGAGATTTGTTTCAGTCTTCGTATGAAGTTGTTTTAAATCTTGGTCTCAACCACATGATGTGCAGTGCTTTGAGATGTTGTGCTACTTGTTTTGTTACTTTTTAAATAAATGTTGAATTGAAGCTATTGTATTGCTGTCTTTTCCCATTAAGTAGTGAACAAAATGGGACCAACCTGCACATGATGCTTGTTGCTTTGTTACAACAAATTCAGCATCACCCCTTTATAAGCCAAGAATTGATGCCACTCTCGAATTAACTACTCAATCTTATTTCAAAACTGCAACACTTGTTAGGGATTGGCGGATTACCATTTTGTACGCATGTTTCATCCTCCTTTATTAGCCAAGAATTGATTCCTTTTTGCCTCTGCTTAAACAGGATATCTATTCAACTTGTTGCTATTATGACATTTTGCTTTGCTACGCTAAACACTTTGCTTGATTTCAAAGGCAACTACACAAAACGAGATTGCATTTCCTATTCGTGTTGGCAGATTCAGATTTTATCATGGCCGCCTCATGAAAGGTCAAGACAGCCTTCATCCACATGATTGTGCAAAGGTGCTTTGAGATGTTGTGCTACTTGTATTGGTAATGTTTTAAATAAATGTTGAATTGAAGCTATTGTATTGCTGTCTTTTCCCATTAAGTAGTGAACAAAATGGGACCAACCTAGACATGATGCTTGTTGCTTTGTTACAACAAACTCTGATCACCCCTTTATAAGTAGATGGAAGCACATATCGTTGTTGCGCCCACCTCCCCGAACTGTTTATGCTTTTCGTTAATCTAATGCTGCTGGTAAAATTAAGCAATGCCACTCGTAATTAATTAACTATCAATCTTAGTTCAAAACTGCAACACTTGTTAGGAATGGTACTATCCTGCTTTGTAGTTCTTTCTACATGTTTAACCAAGGTATTGTTAAGATAATGTCTCTGTTAAAATGAATTAGTTGCATTGTTTTAGGAATGGTACTTTTCTTTTTTGTCGTTCTTTATACATGTTGAAACAAGGCATTGTTAAGATAATGTCTCAATCAATATGAATGAATCACACTGATGGAGAATTGCTACTATCCTGCTTTGTTTCCCATTAAGATAAAGTAGATCAGTAGATGCTTTTCTTCTGGGAGTACAAGTCATCAACCGTTATTTCTTAGTAATTGTTTCCCTTATACCTATTGTTGCTTACAGGGATATCAAAATTAAATCTTGGTTTTATTCCGACTTCGATTTTAGTTGAACTGCACAAAAGGGGCCAATGTGTCCAAGGCAAACTGCTGCATTACTGGGTCTAGCTGGTCGTTCCACTTTTCAGAAAGAAGCAGTCACTGTTTGCGCTACATTACAGAAGGAATGACCGAGAAGCTTTACCGAGTATTATTAGACACCGGTGACATGACTAGTCTGCAGAGACCATTGGCCATTTAACAACACGTGGAGTGCCCTGGGCAAAACATGTGGAGTGCCCACGATCATAGGCATTACATATTTTGAATGGGAAAAGCTTGTCAAAGTTTAATCATTGATGTTAGCAAGAAGACATTAGTTTAATATATTGGAATTGGAAAACCTTGTCAAAATTTGCTCATTGATGTTAGCCGTAAGACATGCATTTGATATTTTTGAGTGGGACGCCTTTGCCGTGAGCAGCGCCGAGTGTTTTTTTCCTATTCCTGTTCTATTTAGAAGTAAATAGTTACTCGCTGAGATATTCCTGTGTTAAGAGTTTGTTCTAATATTGTCTATGTAATGCCGTGCCTTGTGTTTGATTGCAAAGTTGAGCTTGAATGTTGTGGCATGCGCATCACGAGCTATTCACCGTGCTCTCCCGAGAATAATGCTTCAGATTATTTTGCATGTCGATCTAATGTCGTTGATTTGCTTGTTAAGAAGATCATCCTCTTCGTTGTTTCCGCGCTTAAGAAGTTCATCGATGATGTTTCATTCATAGCCTATACGACAAGTCCGTAGGTTAGACGTGAAACCATATGATCTTTCACCAACTCATGATATTAGGCCGTGATTGATCGTTGTTTTCAACCAAAAGCCGCTTGTAAACCTGACGCTTGTAAATTAAAGTAGATGGTCTCGCTAAGGCGCTTGGTTGGTCGATTTCGACTAGTAAAATATCGAAGTACTTCACACACGAAAAAATGTTGAACGACACTCGGACGATTGCTAATCCAGCCGTTAGCTGCTGTTTCAGCCTTGCCCATGGATGGCATGATACGCACGCCGCGTATGTACCGTCCGTAATGTCGCCCATATAGCAGTGCTCGTAAAATATACACCGGTCTTCAAATTACACGCCAGAATCCGCCGGTTTTACTTTACGCACTCGGCCCTCGGTTTCATTATGCCTGTATTTTACGATTGTTTCCGGCGACGAGTAAATTACACTTGTATGTTAATACAGGTTTGAAATAAACCAGAGCTCCCAAGCGCCGCCTTACCGCTTCATGCCGCCTCGCCTCAAGGTGCTCATAGGTGTCCGGCGATCCTGGCTCCTAAATGAGCATCGGGCGCAGATCGACCATCCGTAGGGCCCGCGAGGCCCTCTCGTTGTCCTTCGAGTTGTTGCGCCACCGTGGCGCCGAGCATTGTTAACATCACAATGAACATGAGGATTCAGGAGATGACTTTATTTTGACCGGATGACACTAGGGACCCACTAGGGCCATAGCCGCACGCACGCAAGTGCCTCCTTATTATGTACAACTATATATTTTTGCTTTCTCCTGGTTTCTCGACATCACGGTCCCACACCATTGTCAACCTATGTAGTCAATATAAACGAGAATTGCACAAGGTGCGGCCGATAGCTGGGACCAAGCAGCTCGAGCAGATTTGTGTTTTTGAGGTGTGAGCACTGCAGAGTTTTTCTTGGCGATGATTTCGTTGTTGTTCAGAGGAGAGCAGGGTATTAATCATGGGGCTGTGACCTGCCTAGCCCAAAGCTAGATATCCAGCCCAGATACTAATTTTTTCAAGATGAAAATGGCTAGCCCAGCTATATGTCTTTTTGAGGAATACCCAGGCAAGGTCAACATGTTATTCTCCGCCCCGCTGGGCTGCAAATATTTCCTAGGAGGGATGCATTAGGCTTAACAGGAATATTGGCTTTAAAAAATAATAAATGGGATGTAATTATAAAGACCGGACAGCAACTATAAAAAATGCACCAAACACGAAATTAGTTTATAAAATATTATTTATGGATTTTGAAAATCTTAAATTTTCATTGTTGCACGCGCAATGTTACGTTGGATTTTTACGTAATACAAATTTATATTTAATCTGACTAGAAATTTCGGGATAAAAATATTTCGGATCCCATCAAAATGTGGGAAATTTTATTGAATTCTATCTTCAACGGTTGGTTGAAATTATTAATCGTTGTCCTAGCTAGAAAATGGGCTGTACTTTTAACAAACTGTAAATGGGCTGTTGTAAATTCCATTAGAATTCAAAAATGGGCTGTATATTCTTACAAAACGCAAATGGGCTATAAGTTCTCTGCCACACACTTGTGGGCCTACTAAGTGACTCGTCCCCTAAAAAAATAAGTTGACGCGTATGCAAGGCTTTGTCAACTTATTATAGTCAACACACGGTCCTAGTAGAGTGGCTGTTGGATGTCTATCCAACGGATGTCGTGGCTTCTTCTTCAATCTCGGATATTCTTAGCTTGGCCGCCAAAAAATGATTCCTCCCCGACATCCGGGCTCACCATTTCGAGGCTGACTCAGGCCTACTAAGTTGGAGCGCACTAAGGGCTTTGTCAACTTAGTCAATATAAACTATTCTAGCTTCAAAGGACCAGACGATGTCCATCCAACGGCCGTAGTGCTTCTTCAACCTATGGTCTTGTTGGTCCAGCCGCCAAAGTAGCGCCGGTCGCCCCGATCGCTTCCTACCTCCCGTGGTCTGGTTGTGCTGCCGTGGAGGCCTCACCGCCCCATACTACTCCCACCGCTGGCCAGGCCATCCCTCCACTCACCCACACCCCTCGTTATTCTCAAGGGCGATGGCAGCCTCACACCGCAGCCAACCAAGGAACCTCAGATTCTCAACAGGCTTCCATTGCTGCGTTTTCCCCGTTCCGCCGCCCCTTCCTAGGCTCGCCGCCGCCCACCGCCTCGGTGCTTTCGGCGCGGGCGTGGTCAACGTGGTCAACAACCGACTTCCATCGGAAGAGTATCAGACGTGGAGAGGCCGATACCGGGTCCACGGCGCCGCAAGGAAGTTCCTCCTTATTACATGCAAAATAATTATTCCTCCACCTGACAGCGGGGCTCCCACCGGACGGGCCACCTTATTTCATGAAAAAAATGTTCCCCCCTGACTGCTAGGACCCAACGGACGGGCCACCGTATTTCGCAAAAAACGCTCTCACACCGTCACCGACCCACCGGAAGTATCTCCTTATTACGCACAAAAAATGAATACCCCCGCTAGCTGGGATCCATCTTGGTGGAGGCTGACTTAGGGCCTACTAAGTTGATCGGGACGGAGGGCTTTGTCAACTTAGTCAATATGAACAATTCTAGCTCCAAAGGACCGTGACGATGTCCATCCAACAGCCGCAGTGCTTCTTCAACCTCCGGTCTTCTTGCTCCAGTGCCCAAAGCAGCGCCGGTCGTGTCGCCGCTTCCTGCCTCCTGTGGTCGGGCCAGGCCGCCGCGAGGCCTCACCGCCTCTACTATTCCCACCACCGCCAGTTCTCGCGGGCGACGGCAGCCTCACACCGCAGCCGAACGAAAGTTAACCTCATACTCCTCTCGACGGGCATCCACCGCGCGTTTTCACCGCTCCGCCGCCCCTTCCTAGGCCTCGCCGCCGCCCACCTCCCCGGTGCTCTCGTGGCGGGTCAACATGGTCAAGGAACGATTTCCATCGGATGGATTGTACGTGGAGAGGTCGACAACCAGGTCCACGACGGCAGCAAGGAAGTGCCTCCTTATTACGCTGAAAATAATGATTCCTCCACCGACAGCAGGGACCCACCGGACGGGCCACCGATTTCACGAAAAAGCTGCTTCTCGACCGCTGGGACCCACCAGCTACACCTTCGCACGCAAGGAAGTGCGTCCGCAAAGAAAAACGATTCGCCGATCGCCGGGACCCACCAGCTACATCTTCGCACGCAAGGAAGTGCTTCCGTCAAAAGAAAAACCAAAACACCAGACACTCGACCGCTGGGACCCACCACCTACATCTTCGCAGTTAGAAGTGCCCGATACCGGACCCACCGGTCAAGCGCACGAAGCGCTGTCATTCTGGTCGCGAACGTACGCATATATACCGGTCGATGTAGAGGCGCCGCACGGTCGTAGTAGAGGCGCCAGACGCGTCGTAGTAGAGGCGCCGCACGTAGTATGTACACGCACGCACAGCGCCAGGGTGCAAGAAAGAAAATACGGCCACGCACGCACATACGGGCAGGGTCTCAATGCCTACTCGCGATACGCACGGCTAGGGCTCGTACATGGCTGGGTCTCGAACGGAGAAACAACATCGCTGCCGTGTTGATGGGGAGGCAACGGAATGCGCCGTGTTCATGGGAGGGGTGGAGTACCGCGAAAACGGAGGAAACAGACTTCCCACGGTCAAACGGGGTCCCGCTGATCGGGAGGAGGTGGCGCATCAAGAACGGAGGAAACGGACCTCCTACGGTCGTAAACGGGGTCCCGTTGATCGAGAGGGTGTGGCATCGCAAAACGGAGGAAACGGACCTCCCACGGTCGAAACGGGGTCCCGTTGATCGAAGGTGGGCGCATCGCAAAACGAACTAAACAGACTTGTGTTGAGTGCTACGGTTGAAACAGGGTCCTGTTCATCGGGAGGTGTGGCGACGCAAAATGGGACTCCACGGATATCGTTAATCTCCACCGCCGAC
This sequence comes from Aegilops longissima, assembly GCA_021605205.1. Classification (NCBI taxonomy): domain Eukaryota; kingdom Viridiplantae; phylum Streptophyta; class Magnoliopsida; order Poales; family Poaceae; genus Aegilops; species Aegilops longissima. Next base: position 45,488 of record JAHIAM010005678.1, on the reverse strand, counting down.
CTCCTCTAGCCTCCACGGGCTATCGCCGACTTCCTCCAGCCTCCACGGCCCTCGCTCATCCAGCCTCCACCGCCGCACTACTCCTCCAGCCATCGCTCAACCACCCTCCACCGCCTTCACTGCTCATCCAGCCCTCCACACCATAGGGTCCTATTCAACCACCCTCCACGGGCACCCTCCACCGCTCACTATTCATCTAGCCTCCACACCACGTGGTCCTGTTCAACCACCCTCCACAAGCACCCTCCACCGCTCATCGCTCATCCAGCCTCCACCACACCACGGGACCTGTTCATCCAGAGGCAACGCCACCGCCATCGCTCATCCAAACCCCCGCAATGCTCACCGCTCATCCCAGAGGCAGATCGCCGCTTCAGCTTAGCAGCAGAGCGGCGAATCGCCGATCGGGTTCGGGCTAATGCCATCGATCGATCGATCGGGTTCAAGAACGCTGAGTTCGCGCAGGCAATCGCCAGTTCGCTAGAGCCCAACGCCGCCGGTTCGCTTAGAGCTAACGCCGCACACATGCGCCAGACGCATGAGAGAAACGCGATCGCCGCACCGACCTCCCACCGTAACCGAACTCGCCAAATTTTCCTCACCGCTTCTACGACCGCTTTTTCCGGCCATGGACGGCCCAAAGAATGTCATGCAGCTGTGTTTCGCCCGCCTGTGACGAAAAACCCATTTTGTTATGATTTTTGTCATAGAAGTAGGAGCCCACCACATCTATGATGATACCGGTTTTGTCACAATTATCGCTATAGAAGTGTCATATGTATGACAGAATTTTTTTCGCTCGCCCAAAATGTCGTGGATGTGTTTTTTTGTAGTGCCCGCGCCGTAGCTTCATCATCACCGCTATCACGCCGGTCGCGGACGACGGCGATCTCTCCTCAACACTCACCGGATCGAGAGTTCGGGACGCCACCGAGCCGCAGTGCATCGCGGAGGTGTCATACTTTCGTACTAGGATCGGTCGGATCATGAAGACGCATTTACTACATCAACCGTAGTGGGATAACGCCCGCTTATGGTATACGAGGGTATGTGGACAACACTCTTCCCCTCTCATTGCTATGCATCACCATGATAGATCTTGCGTGTGCGTAGAGCGTTTCCCAACAATGGCATCCAAGCTAGGTCTATGCGTAGATGTTATATGCACGAGTAGAACACAAAGGAGTTGTGGGCGTGGGTATATACATATTGCTTGCCCTCACTAGTTGATTCTTGATTCAGCAGTATTGTTGGATGAAGCGGCTCAGACCGACATTATGCGTACGCTTATGCGAGACTGGTTCTACCGACGTGCTTCGCACACAAGTGGCTGGTGGGTGTTATTTTGTCCAACTTTAGTTGAATCGGATTTAATGAACATGGTTCTTTCTGAAGATCAAAAAGCAATCACTATACCGCGTTGTGGTTTTTGATGCGTAGGTAAGAACGATTCTTGCTCAGCCCGTAGCAGCCACATAAAACTTGCAACAACAAAGTAGAGGACGTCTAACTTGTTTTTGCAGGGCATGTTGTGATGTGATATGGTCAACACATGATGCTAAATTTTATGGTATGCGATGATCATGTTTTGTAACACAGTATTGGGAACTGGCAGGAGCCATATGGTTGTCGCTTTATTGTATGAAATGCAATCGCCATGTAATTGCTTCACTTTATCACTAAGCGGTAGTGATAGTCGTATTAGCAGTAGTTGGCGAAGTCGACAACGATGCTTTGATGGAGATCAAGGTGTCAATCCGATGACGATGGTGATCATGATGGTGCCTTGGAGATGGAGATCAAAGGCACAAGATGATGATGGCCATATCATATCACTTATATTGATTGCATGTGATGTTTATCCTTTATGCATCTTATTTTGCTTAGTTCGACGGTAGCATTATAAGATGATCTCTCACTAAATTTCAAGGTACAAGGTTCTCCCTAAGTATATGATACGTCTCCAACGTATCTATAATTTTTGAATGATGCATGCTATATTATCTACTATTTTGGACAATACACTACAAAAAAAAGACACATCCGTGACATTTTGGGTCAACTAATTTTTTCTCATTATACATATGACACTTCTATGACGATAATTGTGTCAAAACCCGTATCATCATAGATGTGGTGGGCTCCTACTTATGACAAAAAATCATGACAGAAAATGGGCTTTTCGCCCCGGGCGGCCGGAGACACAGCTTGCATGACATTTTTGGGCCGCCCATGACGGAAAAACCATGGTAGAAGTGAGGGCGAGGAGAATTTCGTGGAGTTGCTTGCTACGGTGGGAGGTCGGGGCCGAGCGATGCGATTTTCTCAGACACGACGCCAAGACGCAGTGCAAGGCGTTGGCTCTAATCAACCCGAAGCGAGGCGTTGGGCTCTAATCAACCCGAAAGCGACAGACCGCAGTTACGCTACATCGAACCCCAGCCGATCGATCGATGGTCGTTAATCAACCCGATGGAGCGATTCTTCGCCATCGCTGCTAATCAAGCCGATCGATGCTGCCTGGATGAACAAAGGAGCGCTATGGGGAGGGGGGGGGGGTTTGATGAACAAAGTGAGCGTATGCGCTTTGCCTCTCGGATGAACAGGACCCCGTGGTGTGGAGGGCTGATGAATAGTAGACGGTGGATGGGTGCCCATGGAGGGGTGGTTGAACAGACCCCGTGGTGTGGAAGGCTGGATGAACAGAGATGGTGGAGGGGTGCCCGTGGAGGGGTGGTTGAACAGAGCTGGTGGAGAAGCGCTGTGGAGGCTGGATGAACAGGAGACCATGGAGGCCGGAGGAGGTCGACAGAGTCTGTGGAGGCTGGAGGAGGTCGACGGAGATGAACAGATCCCGTGGAGTCCTGCTTTGTGGTACGCCACACCCTCCCGGCGAACAGACCCCATTTCGATCGTAGGAGGTCTGTTTCATCCGCTTTGCGGCACGCCACACCCTCCCGATCAACAGACCCCTGCTTCACCGTAGGAGGTCCGTTTCATCCGCTTTCCCGCACGCCACACAGCTCCCAATCAACAGACCCCTGCTTCGACCTTAGGAGGTCCGCTTCTCCGCTTTGGCGGCACGCGACACCCTCCCGATCAACAGACCCTGCTCCAAACGTAGGAGGTCCGTTTCCTCCATTGTGCGGTACGCCAGGCCTCGTTTCCATCGCCTGTTCCGTCCAAGCCCTCCCGATGTGTCACGCCCAATATGCGACCCTATCCAAAAGGAACTCGACGGTCCCACCAAGGATAGACCCGCATATTGAAACGCTTTTGCAAGGTGGATACCATTACATCAACATTACATAATAGATGGGGATACATACATAAGGCACAAATGCCACAAGGATACATCAACACATCATATACAAGATCAACATCCGACTACGGATGAAACATAAACAAAACTCAAACGACATCCACCTCGCTAGCCCAGGCTGCCGACCGAACTTATCCCCGATCAAGAAGAAGCGTAAGAAGAACTCCAACACAAGCAAACATCGCCTCACATCATGATCATCGCAGAACCTGTACCGCAACTGTTGGTGTAGTAACTGTGAGCCACGAGGACTCAAAGAATCCCATTACCATGGGTATCAAGACTAGCAAAGCTTAATGGGAAAGGAAGGGTAAAGTGGTGAGGTTGCAGCAGCGCCTAAGCATATATGGTGGCTAACATACGCAAATGAGAGCGAGGAGAGAAACAAAGGAACGATCGTCAACTAGTAATGATCAAGAAGTGATCCTAACTCCTACTTACGCCGACATAACCCAGAAACCGTGTTCTCTCTCGATCAACCCCAAAAGAGACACTCACGGTTACGCACATGGTTGGTGTATTTTAATTAAGATCAACTTCGCTTACAACCGACATTAACAAATTCCCATCTGCCACATAACCGCGGGCACGGCTCTCGAAAGTTTATACCTACAGGGTGTCCTAACTTAGCCCATGATAAGCTCTCGCGATCAACGGGATATTCTTCTCCCGAAGACCCGATCAGTCCTCGAATCCCGCTACAAGACATTTCGACAAATAAAACAAGTCCAAGAAGACCTCCCAAGCGCCGACACCCCGATAGTAGCCGCCGATCTCGCCTCATGCCACGATCGGATAAGCTAAACGACAGTACCGATGTAACCCAAGTTTCCAAGGGATGGTCCCAAGACGATGTTTAGTTTGGACCAACGCTAGACAAGCACCGCCCGGGGTAATAAAGATGACCTCGGATGCGTGACTCCCAAGGAAAAAGGCTAGGTGAGGCAAATGTAAAACCAATGTTGGGCCTTGCCGAAAAGTCTTATTCAAAGCGAACTGTCAAGGGGGTCCCATAAATCACCCGACCGCGTGAGGGACGCAAAATCCGGGAACATAACACCGATATGACGGAAACTAGGCGGCAAGAGTGGAACAAAACACCAGTGCATAAGGCCGAGCCTTCCACCCTTTACCAAGTATATAGATGCATTAATTAAATAAGATATATTGTGATATCCCAACAAGTAAACATGTTCCAACAAGGAACAACATCTCCATGTTCCAACAAGGAACAAACTTCATCTTCACCTGCAACTAACAATGCTATAAGAGGGCTGAGCAAAGCGGTAACATAGCCAAACAATGGTTTGCTAGGAAGGGTGCAAAAGGTTAGAGGCTGATATGGCAATTTGGGATGGCTTGATAAACAGTAATAGGTAGCGCAAAGATAGCGATAGAACGAAGCAACTAGCATAGCAATGATAGTAGTGAGATCCAGTAGAAGGTCATCTTGCCTGAAATCCCGCAAGGAAGAAGAACGAGACCATGAAGAAGACGAACGGATGAAGCCGAACCAAGCGAGATTTAACGAATCCTCACGATCGCAACGAAACGGGAACTATCGAGAGAAACACACAACAAGGTAAACACACCACACATGAACAAGACATGATGCACAACAAGCATGATGCATGACAAGCTACATGAAGCTACTCATGGCAAGAGATGATGCAAACAAGAGAAACACATCAAAGCAAGTTTAAATGAGGCCGGAAACAACATAGAACAATTCCAGTAAGTCCTCATATGCAAATTTCGAAATTGGTCCAGATCTGAATAAACCTTATGTTCAAGTTGTTAAACAGCAAGTTAAGATGCACCACGATGATCTACACGAAATTCTAGTCAAGTTACATATAAAGTTCATTAGATTCGGAGCTACGGTCTAGAAGATATGAGCAAAACAAGATAAGCATGGCATTGATGCAAAATGCATACAAACGTCAAGCAAACACCTCAAAACATGGATGCAACATGATAATATGAAGCAACATGCAAAATCAAGCAAGTTTCATATAGAACACACTCAAAACGGAGCAACGGTGCAACACATACACTCTATACAAGACATGACAACAATCTGTCCAAAACAGCAACTAGGCATATTGCAAGCATCAAAACAACATGCTACAGGACCACAACATAATAACAAAAGGCATGGGCATGATTTACAGGTAAAGCATTACAAAACATGAACACTGAGCTATCTCCATAAATCACTAGAACATGCTCAAAAACACATGGCAAGATTGCAAATAATAACAGTTTCAGACTTTGCAGAAAATAACATCAGGTTGCAATGTTTAGAGCTATCAAACAACATGTTACAGGAACTTAACATAGCAAAACAAGGCATGGCATGAATCTACTTATTGCATAGAACAAAAGTACCTTACTGGCCATGAGCCTAAAAGGATCAGAAAATATGATGGCACCCATGTAAACATGGCAAGTTATATGACAGATTCAAACATGGCAGGAACAACAATAAGTAGGCATATTGGTGAGCTTGAACCACTCACCAAAGAGCAATACATGGCATGGCAAGGCAACCAACAGTAAGAAGACATGGCATAGAAGCTATACATGGCAAGAACAACATCATAGCATACATGGATCAACTACAACAACCTTGGCAAAATTGAATAACATGTAAACAATCTGCCAGGAAACATTTTATAGCAAAAGTAGAGCTCGATTGACTCAAGCTATGGCACTCCATAATTGCAGACAAGGGCATGGATGGATAGAGCAAGACATGTATAACAAAACATCCTTACTGAAGTATCTCCAAATAAGCATGGATCTCTCGGTAGCATCAAGTTAACATGGCATAAAAATATCAGCAGAACAGGGCTGAAATCAGCAACATCATGAAGCCTAGTTTGCATGCTTGTGCTAGTCACCACAGAGATCACAAAAATACGTGGCATACACCCATGGAAAGATGGCATGGCATATTACAAAACACATGTAGGACTCAAGTTCATAGGATGCACACATCAATCATGGCAAAAATGACAAAAGTGCATGTTCTGTTAAGAAACAGAAACTAACATCGCATAGCACTCTTCCAGCAGCATTTCGGGCATAAAATGAGCTCAAATGAAAATGATGCAATGAGATGAAATGATATACTCTTCGAGGCGAACAATTTGACATATTACACGCACGAAACGGAGCAACCATGGCAGAGTTATGATGCAACGAAAATGCATGAAAATAACAGCAGATTCGGGGACTTAGTAGGAAATCGGGGTCAACCTCATCTGCACGGTTTTCAAAGCAGGCCGGAACTCGCCGGAACTTCGCCGGAGTTCGGGGAGGAGGCCGGGGAGGGCCGGAGAAGGCGGATCCGGGCCGGATCTCGCCGGATCCGGCCGGATCCCGGCAAGGGGCGGCGAGGGCGCGGGGAGGAGGCCGGAGGGAGGGCCGCGGCCACCGGGCGGCGATCCACCGGCGACGGGCGGCGCGCTACCGTGAGGCGGGCCGAGAGGCGCGCGCGCGCAGGAGATGGGCGGCGAGGGGCCGCGGAGGGCGCGGGCGCGGGAGGAAGGGCGCGGCGGCGGGGCCGAGGCCGGGCGGCGAGGCTTCGCGTGGCCGGCCGGGCGAGGCACCCGCGCTGGGCGGCGAGGGCTGCCGGCGAGGCGCGGTGGGCCGGGCGAAGTGAGGCGCGCCGCGCGAGATGGATCTGCTGCCGGGCGATGGGCTCGGGCGGGCCAAGGCGGGCGGCGGGCACGGGCGCGGCCAACGGAGGGCTGACACGCGGCGGCGGAGGGGCCGGGACATGTCCGGCGCGGGCCGGGAAAACGCCCCGCGCGGGAGAGAGAGAGCTAGGGTTTGATCTGCAAAATTTCGGGAGGACATATATAGATTCGGGAGCTAGGAGAGTCCAAATGAGGTGCGGAGCTGCCACGCGATCGTGATCGAACGATCGAGAGCATGGAGGGATTTTGGTGGGTTTTGGGCCACTTAGAAAGGGGTGTTGGGCTGCAAACAAAAGAGGCTTTTTGCGGTTACCCGCTAACTGCTGGAGTATCAAACGACCTCCAAATGGCACGAAACTTGACAGCGGTTCATCGCGCTATACCAAGGCCGCTGACACACCTTGGACCATTCCAAGACCGTTTAACACCCGCACACGAAAAGAGGTAAAAGGGAGCGCCGGGGGACATAGGAGTGTCGGATTGCAAAACGGACAACGGGGAAAATGCTCGGATGCATGAGACGAACACGTATGCAAAATGAAACGCACATGATGGCATGATATAAAATGCAGATGACGACATGGCAAAGTGCAACACGCAAGCAAATGACATGGCAAAGACGGAAAATAACCGCGACACCGGCGATCAATCCGGGCGCTACACGATGAACACGACCATGCATTCCGCTCGACCCACCGTTGGCTCCCTATGAACACGACGACGACAATGTTTCTCCGCTCCAAACCAGCCATGTACGTATGCGCCGAGTAGGCGCCGAGACCCCGCCAGATGTACACATACGCGGTCAGATTTTCTTTCTCGCACTCGCCAGACGACGCACGTACATGCTACGCGGCGCGCTTCTACTATGACACGCGCTCGCCTCTACATCGACCAAGATGTACATACACATTCGCGACCAGGATGACAACGCCACGACGCTCACCAGGTGGGTCCCGACCGCCGTGCACTTCCTTGCTCGCAAGATGTAGCTGGTGGGTCCCAACAATGTGGGGTGAATTGTTTTGTTTTTTACCCGGACGCACTTCCTTGCGTATGAAGGTTTAGCTGGTGGTTCCCAGCAATGTGGTGGCGTAATCGCTTTTTTTGCCCGGACGCACTTCCTGCGCGCGGATGAAGCCGGTGGGTCCCAGCAGCCGTGGGGAAACGTTTTTTCCGGTAATACAAAGGGCCCATCCGTGGGTCCCAGCTGTCGTGGAGGAATCATTATTTTCGCGCAATAAGGAGGCACTTCTTGCTGCGCCGTGGACCCACTGTCACCTCTCCACGCATACCCACGTCCGATGGAAGTCGCCTCGACTGACGCTGACCAGGCCGCGCCGAGAGCACCACGACGGTGGACGCACGACGAGGCCTAGGAAGGGACGACGCGGAGCCGAGAAAGACGCTGGCAAAGGAAGCCCGCGCGACAGGAGTACGAGGGTTCACTAGTTCGATCATGTGTGAGGCTGTTGCTGCACAGGCCTGCCAAGATTGGGAAAAGTAGGGGCGGTGAGGCTCAAGGCAGCACACAACCGCCACGGAGGTAGGAGCATGCGGCACGACCGCGCTGCTTTGGGCGGCCGGAGCAAGAAGACTAGAGGTTGAAGAAGCACTACGGCCGCTGGATGGACATCTTACGGTCACCGGAGCTAGAATCGTTTATATTAACTGTTGACAAAGCCCTTCGCCCCTCACAACTTAGTTGGCCCATTGTGTCATCCTCCCACTATGGTGGGTCCCAGCCAGCGTGGTGGGTATTCATTTTTTGTGCGTAATAAGGAGGCACTTCCTTGCATGCGAAGATATAGATGGTGGGTCCGACATTTCAGCCGGGGAACGCTTTTTTCGCGAAATACGAGGCCCTTCCGTGGGTCCCACCGCCGTGGAGGAATCATTATTTTGCACGACATACCCACGGGCGATGGATGTCGCTCATTGACCACGCTGACCAGGCCACGCCGAGAGCACCATGGCGGTGGACGACGGCAGGCCTAGGAAGGAACGACACGGAGCCGGGAAGACTCGCAATTGTTGCTCACGCGTGGGGAGTACGAGGGAGCCATCGTCCGCTGCCATCGCCGGAAAACAACAGGAGGTGTGGGTGAGTAGAGGAATGGCCTGGCCAGCAATGAAGTAGGGTGGGCGGTGCGGCTGCGGCGGGCAAGACAGCCGCCACGGAGGCGGAGTAGGCAGTCCCACCGAGCTGGTTTGGGCGGCCGGAGCAAGAAGATCGATATTGAAGAAGAAGACGGCCGCTGGATTAACATCCAACGGTCATCATTGCTAGAATCATTTGTGGACTAAGTTGACAAAGCCAAAGTACACGTCAACGTAGTAGACCCACAAGTCAGCCTCCAAATCTGTCCCAAACAGCATACAACCCGAAATTTCTAGCCGAATTCAAATTAATTTTATATATAAATATACCTTAATTTAAATTCAATGAAATTTTACCCGCACAAAAACAATGAAATTGAAAATATCAAAATCCGAAAGAAAACAGTATTTTGGAACTAATTGCCTGTTTGTTGTATTTTTTTTTCATTTTACAGCTCATTTATTATTACTTATAGCCCATTTCTTATTACTTATAGCCCATTTTCTCGGCAAAATGCATCCTCCTCGCCTTGAAAGATTACCGCCCAGCAGTATGAAAAGCAAGTAGGCCTATGTTGGTTATTCTCAAAAACAAAATAGCTGGCTAGCCATTTTTCGTAAAGGAAAAACAAACTGGCTGGTCATGCAAAAACATATGAAATAAAGCCTGGCTAGACGAGCCACGGGTCCCGCACAACCCAGCTTGATACCCTTGTCCGTCCCGAAAAACAAAATTATCACATACAAGCTGCTGGTCCTTTACCGCATCCTCACCATGTACAATATCTCCTTATTCCTCTCGGTTGTTGACCACGCTGACAACACCGAGGGCGAGCCACGCCAGCGTAACCAAGGTGGAGGATGATGGTGAGGCCTCTGACGAGAACGAACAGAGCCGGGAAGATCACGGCCAGCCGTGGGAGGCAGGAGAAGCGGTCCTCGGCCGGCGCTGGTTTGGCTTTGGCGGCTCGAGGAAGAAGAGATCAAGAAACGAGAGACGTTGAATGTCAATCCAACGGTCAAGGTTGGCACAATCGTTTTTTGACTAAGCGGACACCAAGTAGCATAAGTGACTAGCACCCTTGGTTTTCAACTAAGAGGTCTTGGGTTCGAGTCCGAAGAACTCTCAATTTTGTCCTCCTTCCTTCCTTGCAAAAAAAGGGAAAGAAAATCAAAGAGTTGGGAAGGCGTACAAAACAATCTAGTGTACCAAAGAAAGAGACGCTGCCGAAGTTTTAGAAAAAGAAAGATGTGCCTCGTAGCTGGTTCAATCCAAACCTAGACTATGACTATATATGGTGCTATGCTACTCGCAAGTAATGAAACCGACATATCCAAAGTTCGCTTCCTCATCTCTACTTACTCGCTTAGCATCAAGCTCGCCGCAACAACCATGTCCGCCGGTTGCTCGTCCACCGCTTCTTCAAAGCAGCATCAACCAGATATGCGCCAAGTCGCCACCCGCATTATCGCCGTGGGTCTCATCACACCTCGCCAAGATACAAGACCGCAGCTGATTGCTCATCGCAACCCGCTGCCGCTGGTGTGGTGCCACTGGTGCAAATCACGCAGAGTCATCTGTCGCGTCTCAACCACAATCCGCAACCCTGGCTGAGTCTTCTACAAATGCCCGAATCATGGGATAATAATACGTTTAAGTGTTATTCTGCTGCTTTCAGTTGCTGATTTTTTTAATAGTTTGGTTGATGATCTTCCAATTTGATTCATGCAGAAAAGGGAAGATTCGTGTGATTTTTATTTATGGGAAGTTGCTGATGTGGGGGAATGCAACTACGCTGATTATTTGGTTAGCCGAGGAATCCCAATACCAACAGGTTGGTGAAGGAAATATGCCCTAGAGGCAACAATAAAGTTATTATTTATTTCCTTATATCATGATAAATGTTTATTATTCATGCTAGAATTGTATTAACCGGAAACATAATACATGTGTGAATACATAGACAAACATATAGTCACTAGTATGCCTCTACTAGACTAGCTCATTAATCAAAGATGGTTATGTTTCCTAACCATAGACATGAGTTGTCATTTGATTAATGGGATCACATCATTAGGAGAATGATGTGATTGACATGACCCATTCCGTTAGCTTAGCACTTGATCGCTTAGTATATTGCTATTGCTTTCTTCATGACCTATACATGTTCCTCGTAACTATGAGATTATGCAACTCCTGCCACGGAGGAACACTTTGGTACTACCAAACGCCACAACGAATCGGGTGATTATAAAGGAGTACTACAGGTGTCTCCAAAGGTACATGTTGGGTTGGCGATTTCGAGATGAGGTCTTGTCATCCGATTGTCTGGAGAGGTATTCTAGGCCTTCTCGGTAATACACATCACATAAGCCTTGCAAGCATTGCAACTAATAAGTTAGTTGTGAGATGATGTATTACGGAACGAGTAAAGAGACTTGCCGGTAACGAGATTGAACTAGGTATTGATACCGACGATCGAATCTCGGTAAGTAACATACCGATGACAAAGGGAACGACGATGTTGTTATGCGGTTTGACCGATAAAGATCTTCGAGAATATGTACGAACCAATATGGGCATCCAGGTTCCGCTATTGGTTATTGACCGAGAATAGTTCTAGGTCATGTCTACACAGTTCTCGAACCCGTAGGGTCCGCACGCTTAACGCTTCGATGACAGCTTATTATGAGTTTATAAGTTTTGATGTACCAAGGTTGTTCGGATTCCCGATGTGATCACGACATGACGAGGAGTCTCGAATGGTCGAGACACAAAGATTGATATATTGGAAGCCTATGTTTGATTTCGAAAGGTTCCGATGAAAACAGGATTTTACCGAACACCGGGGTTACTGAACTTCGGGGGTCAATGGGCCTTGATGGGCCATAAGGGAGAAGAGGAGGGCCGCCAGGCAGGCCGCCGCCTCCCCTCTAGTCCGAATAGGACAAGGAGAGAGGGGGCGGCGCCTCTTCCCTCTTCCCTCCCCAAACCTAATCCAACTAGGGGGGGAGTCCTACCCCGGGAGTAGGACTCTCCAGCGCCTCCCTAGGGCCGGCCGCACCACCCCTTGCTCCTTTATATACGGGCAGGGGGGGCACCCCATGACACACAAGTTGATCTACGGATCGCTCTTAGCCGCAGCGGTGCCCCTCCACCATATTACACCTCGGTCATATCGTCATGAGCTTAGGCGAAGCCCCGCGCTGGTGGAGCATCATCATCATCACCACGCCGTCAGGTCGACGGAACTCATCCCCGACGGTTTGCTGGATCGGAGCTCGGGATAGTCATCGAGCTGAACGGTGCAGAACTCGGAGGTGCCGTGACGCTCGGTACTTGATCGGACGGATCGTGAAGACGACGACTACATCAACCGTTGTTATAACGCCTCGCCACGGCTCACGAGGGTACGTGGACATACACTCTCCTCTCGCTGTTATGCCATCACCATGGTCTTGCGCAGCGAGGATTTTTTTGAAATTACTACGCTCCCCAACAAAGGGTATCGAGCCTGGTTTTATGCGTTGATGTCATATGCACGAGTAGAACACAAGTGAGTTGTGGGCTATATAAGTCATACTACTTACCAAAGATGTCATACTTTGGTTCGGCGGTATTGTGAGATGAAGCGCCCGGACCGACATTACGCCAGACGCTTACGCGAGACTGGTTTCACCGCTCGAGCACTAGTTGCTTAAAGGTGACCGCGGTGTCTGCTTTCTCACTTTAGTTGAACTGAGGCTACGCTACGCCCGTCCTTGTGAAGGTTAAACAGCACCAACTTGACAAACTATCGCTGTGGTTTTGATGCGTAGGTAAGAACGGTTCTTGCTCAGCCCGTAGCAGCCACGTAAAACTTGCAACAACAAAGTAGAGGACGCCTAACTTGTTTTTGCAGGCATGTTGTGATGTGATGTGGTCAAGACGTGATGCTATATTTTATTGTATGAGATGATCATGTTTTGTAACCGAAGTTATCGGCAATCGCAGGAGCCATATGGTTGTCGCTTATTGTATGAAATGCAACGCCATGTAATTGCTTTACTTTATCACTAAGTAGTAGCGATAGTCGAGAAGCAATAGTTGGCTAGACGACAACGATGCTACGATGGAGATCAAGGTGTCGCTACCGTGACGATGGTGATCATGACGGTGCTTCGAGATGGAGATCACAAGCACAAAATGATGATGACCATATCATATCACTTATATTGATTGCATGTGATGTTTGTCCTTTATGCATCTTATCTTGCTTTGATTGATGGTAGCATTATAAGATGATCTCTCACTAAAATTATCAAGAAGTGTTCTCCCCTGAGTATGCACTGCTATGAAAGTTCTTCGGCCGAGACACCACGTGATGATCGGGTGATAGGCTCTACGCTTAAATACAACGGTGCAAAACAGTTGCACACGCGGAATACTCAGGTTAATACTCAGGTTCACCATTGAAACTACTCCATCTCACGTGATGACCGGACATGGTTTGGTTGATTTGGATCACGTAATCACTTAGATGACTAGAGAGATGTATGTCTAAGTGGGAGTTTTTAATATGATTAATTAAACTTAAATTTATCATGAACTTAGTACCGATAGTATTTTTGCTTGTCTATGTTTATCGTAAATAGATGGCTCGTGTTGTTCGTTGAATTTTAATGCTCCTTGAGAAAGCAAAGTTGAAAGATGATGGTAGCAATTACACGGACTGGGTCCGTGAATTTGAGGATTATCCTCATTGCTGCATGTAAGAATTACGCCCGAAGCACCGCTGGGTGCCAGTGCCGCTGCAGGAGCAACGCTAGAAGTTGTGAACGTCCGCAAAGCAAAGCTGATGACTACTCTATAGTTCAGTGTGCCATGCTTTACAGCTTAGAACTGGTCTTCAACGACGTTTTGAACGCCATGGAGCATATGAGATGTTCCAGAGTTGAAGTTAATATTTCAAGCAAATGCCCGGATTGAGAGATATGAAGTCTCCAATAAGTTCTATAGCTGCAAGATGGAGGAGAATAGTTCTGCAAGGAACATATACTCAAAATGTCCGGGTATAATAATCACTTGATTCAACCGGGAGTTACTCTTCCGGATGATAGTGTCATTGATGAATTCTCCAATCACTGCCACCAAGCTACAAGATCTTCGTGATGAACTATAATATGCAAGGGATGACCAAAACAATTCCCGAGCTCTTCGCAATGCTAAAAGTCATGGAGGTAGAAATCAAGAAAGAGCATCAAGTGTTGATGGTCAACAAGACCACTAGTTTCAAGAAAAGGGCAAAGGAAAGAAGAAAGGAACTTCAAGAACAGCAAGAAAGTTGCTGCTCAAGAGAAGAAACCCAAGTCTGGACCTAAGCCTGAAATCGAGTGTTTTACCGCAAGCGATCGACACTAGAAGCGGATCTGCCCCAAGTATTTGGCGGATAAGAAGGATGGCAAGGTGATCAAAGGTATATGTGATATACATGTTATTGATGTGTACCTTACTAATACCGCAGAGTACCGGGTATTTGATACTGGTTTTGTTGCTAATATTTGCAACTCAAACAGAACTACGGATTGCCAAGATTGGCTAAGGACGAGGTGACGATGCGCTGGGAAATAGTTCCAAAGTCGATGTGATCGCGGGTCGGCACACTACCTCTACATCTACCATCGGGATTAGTTTTAGACCTAAATAATTGTTATTTGGTGCCGTGTTAAGCATGAACATTATATCTGGATCTTGTTTGATGCAGACGGTTATTCATTTAAAACAGAGAATAATGGTTGTTCTATTTATATGAATAATATCTTTTATGGTCATGCACCCTTGAAGAGTGGTCTATTTTATTGAATCTCGATAGTAGTAATACACATATTCATAGTGTTGAAACCAAAAGATGCAGAGTTGATAATGATAATGCAACTTATTTGTGGCAATCGCCGCTTGGGTCATATCGGTGTAAACGCATGAAGAAACTCCATATCGATGGACTTTTGAATCACTTGATTATGAATCACTTGGTACTTAAGTAACCGTGCCTCATGGGCAAGATGACTAAAACGCCGCTCTCCGAACTATGGAGCGAGCAACTGATTTGTTGGAAATCATACATACCGATGTTTGTGGTCCAATGAATGTTGAGGCACGCGGGTATTGTTATTTTCACCTTCACAGATGATTTGAGCAGATATGGGTATATCTACTTAATGAAACACAAATCTGAAACATTTGAATAAGTTCAAAGAATTTCAGAGTGAAGTGGAAAATCATCGTAACAAGAAAATAAAATTTCTACGATCTGATCATGGAGGAGAATATTTGAGTTATGAGTTTGGTTTACATTTGAAACAATGCGGAATAGTTTCGCAACTCACGCCACCCGGAATACCACAGAGAAATGGTGTGTCCGAACGTCAGAATCGTGATTTTACTTGATATGGTGCGATCTATGATGTCTCTTACTGATTTACCGCTATCGCTTTGGGGATATGCTTTAGAGACGGCCGCATTCACGCTGAATAGGGCACCATCAAAGTCCGTTGAGACGACACCTTATGAACTGTGGTTTGGCAAGAAACCAAAGTTCTCGCTTAAAGTTTGGGGCTGCGATGCTTATGTGAAGAAACTTCAACCAGATAAGCTCGAACCCAAGTCGGAAAATGTGTCTTCATAGGATACCCAAAGGAGATCATTGGGTACACCTTCTATCACAGATCTGAAGGCAAGATTTTCGCTAAATTCGGATCCTTTCTAGGGAAGGAGTTTCTCTCAAAGAAGTGAGGGAGGAAAGTAGAACTTGATGAGATAATCAGATTCTGCTCCCTTATTGGAAAGTAGTTCATCACAAGAAACGGTTCCTATGACAACTACACCAATTAGTGAGGAAACTAATGATATTGATCATGAAACTTCAGATCAAGTTACTACTGAACTCAGAGGTCAACCAGAGTAAAATACGCACTGAGTGGTACGGTAATCCTATTCGAAGTCATGTTACTTGACCATGGCGAACCTACAAACTATGAAGAAGCGATGGTGAGCCCAGATTCGCAAAATGGCTGGAAGCCATGAAATCTGAGATGGGATCCATGTATGAGAACAAAGTATGGACTTTGGTTGACTTGTTCGATGATCGGAAAGCCATTGAGAATAAATGGATCTTTAAGAAGAAGACCGACGCGATGGTAATGTAATCGTTTATATAGCTCGACTTGTTGCGAAAGGTTTTCGACAAGTTCAAGGGGTTGACTACGATGAGACTTTTCACCAGAAGCGATGCTTAAGTCTGTCCGAATCATGTTAGCAATTGCCGCATTTTTGATTATGAAATTTGGCAAATGGATGTAAAACTGCATTCTTGAATGGATTTCGTAAGAAGAGTTGTATATGATGCAACCAGAAGGTTTTGTTGATCCAAAGGGTGCTAACAAAGTGTGCAAGCTCCAGCGATCAATTTATGGTCCGTGCAAGCCTCTCGAGTTAGAATAAACGCTTGATAGTGTGATCAAAGATATGGTTTTATACAGACTTTTGGAGAAGCCTCAGATTTACAAGAAAGTGAGTGGGAGCTCAGAGCATTTCTGATATTATATGTGGACGATATATTATTGATTGGAAATGATATAGAATTTCTGGATAGCATAAAAGGATACTTGAATAAAAGTTTTCAATGAAAGACCTCGTGAAGCTGCTTATATATTAGGCATCAAGATCTATAGAGATAGATCAAGACGCTTAATTGACTTTCACAAAGCACATACCTTGATAAAGTTTTGAAAAGTTCAAAATGGATCGTGCAAAGAAAGGTTTTTAACCTGTATTACAAGGTGTGAGATTGAGTCGACTCAATGCCCACCACAGCAGAAGATAGAGAGAAAATGAAAGATGTTCCCTATGCTTCAGCCATAGGCTCTATCATGTATGCAATGCTGTGTACCAGACCGACGATGCTTAGCAATAAGCTTGGCAGAAGGTACCAAAGTAATCCAGAGTGGATCATCGACAGCGGTCAAGAACATCCCAAATACCGAAAAGGACTAAGGATATGTTTCTCGATATGGAGGTGACAAAGAGCTAGTCGAAATGGTTACGCCGATGTAAGTTTTGACACTGATCCGGACGATTCTAAATCGCAAACCGGATACGTGTTTTTATTAAACGGTGGAGCTGCCGCTGGTGCAGTTCTAAACAAAGCGCCGTGGCGGGATCTACATGTGAAGCGGAGTACATAGCTGCTTCGAAGCAGAAATGAAGGAGTCTGGATGAAAGAGTTCATTTCGATCTAGGTGTCATACCTAGTGCATCGGGACCAATGAAGATCTTCTGTGACAATACTGTGTAATTGCTTTGGCAAAGGAATCCAGATTTCACAAGAGGACCAAGCATATAAAGAGACGCTTCAATTCCATTCGACCAGGTCCAAGTGGAGATCAGAGCGACCGACCTCAGACGGTCAAGCCTTCAGTATCTGTACATCCTCGGATCAAGATGCCGCACACACAAGACATCAATGTATATATATCAAAGTGCAATCACATGTATAAATAACGAAATGATATATACCTCATAATACTCAGCTGAAACAATCAAACGGGTGTGGAGTCCCATCAACGCCATCGGCAGGTTGAGTGTAGACCGTAACCTCAGATCATAACTCTTACTCAAGAAAATCCTGCATCATGATACGCTGCAGCCGTGTAGGTCAAGACATTGAATGTACCGCAAGATCACAATAAGAGAAAACAGATGATAAACTATACTATATGCAGATGTCTTTGTGGCTCAGATTCGAGTTTTGTTTATGTAAAGCTGGTTTTATTTTCCCTACATCAAGTAATAATGAAGTCTCTACTATGGAGTTTTCTATCATGACATGGTTCCGCCAACCGATGTCTCATAGCCCAAAATCATCATAAGTTGCCCACAATTGTTATCATCCGTGTTGAGAGTTCCGAGATAGATCCAAGTCCAGATGCTCAAATTGTCCATAACCGGGACACGGCTAATCGATTAGGTTTAAACCTCTGCAGAGGTTTGTACACTTTACCCGCAAGATTCGATCCTCTCTTTACGCTCTCGCACTTCGAGTGTTTGAGAACAAGATGACCGAAACATGGTCTTCCAAAGAGTTCCTCCGACCACCGTCCGCACTCAACCCATCCTACCGTAGTTCTACATCCGCTAGTACCGCCCCAGCCAGAGTCACAACTAAGGTCAACCAAGCCAGAGCCCATAATGACTTGCGGTTGCACAGTAAGCTTCCGGCATGAAGTATTCTTCCGCCTCTTTGAGTCCGGGTGAAGCTCGCAAGATGTCATGGCGCTTCTCCACGCATCCCGCCAACCACTGGTTTCTCCAGGTGCCCACAACCGCCCTTCACCCAAAGAGTGTGTATTGAATTTTGTCTTGAGTCTTGAAGTCTTGAGGCCTTGAAGATGCAGTCCTTGCAGATTCCGTCATGGAGTTGTCGTCATTGACGTAGAGCCTCCATTCTCACACCACTCCCGAGTACTCATACCAAACCCCGTCTACTATAGCGTAGCATTACAATAAATAACGTCCCGGGCTTGGTAACAGGAATGATGGGTTCCTACCTCATGCATACTACTCGACTACAAGGATTCAATAACACTACTGAGGGGTGGTTGCAAAGGTACCACTATATGCAATAAAACATAGGTATGAAAACATGGTCAAAGTGAACTTGCCTTGTTGACGATCTTCAAAACTAGGATTCAGAGTAGCAAGCTTCAGACCGGAAAATTCTACCGAGACAAACAAATAATCACAATAAGCACATAGCATAGGACCACATAACACAATAGCATAGCAATAGCAACATAACACATCAAAACAACCAAATCAAAACCCAATGGAAAACTCAAAGAAAATCAACTCAAGTTTCCTACTTCAAATAACAACTAGAATAGTTTTATACAACAAAAATTTTCTCAACATAACCTAGGCATGGTTTTATGCTAACTTAACAGAAAGGAATGCATTATGCAACTAGGTGCAAAAAGAATCAATTTAAAAGCTATTATAAAACTCCTATTAGGCCTAATTCAATTTCTATTAAGAAAAATAAAATAAAAATTTTATTTATTATAAATAAAAGTTCATGCTATAAAGTGACAGAAACTATCCTAGAATAATCAATCATATGTTAAAAATAAATTTATTTACTAATTAAAATAATAGGAAAACAGTAGCTAGTTAATTAATTAGGATTAACAAGATTCTGCTTAAAACTATTTATTTATTAATCCTAAAATACCCAAATTAATTTCTATGGTTTGGCAATGTCAAAATAAAGTTGGGACAAAAGAATCATCCAAAAATAATTTTTCTAACTCAAATTATAGCAGATTTACTATTCTGAATAAAACTAAAATAAAGAAATTTTAATTAATTTTAACATAGCTAAATATATATTCTACAGAAACTATAGAAATTTGCAAACCAACAAAAAAGAATCACCTAAAAATATTAAACAGAATAAAAGATATGAATTTTTCAAAACAGAACTATTCTCATTAAAAGAAAATGAAAATAAAAGAAAAGGGCCTAATGGGCCTAAACTACGACCGTATGTTATATAACCTAAACGGGCCTAGGTTAAACTAAAACGGGCCGGCTCAGAAATAAAACCTAACTTAAAAATAAACCGGACGAACCGGCCGGTTTTATTTAAACGCAGATTCTTCGGGGTCTAATCTCAGCCGCTCATCACGACGGACGGGGAGGGGATTCCGGTGATTTACCGACCTCGGCGGCGGCGGCGGCGACGACGAGTGCGTTGATGGCTCCGGCCGCCGGAGGGCGGCGGAGTGGCTTCGGGCAAAGTGACGAGCCTGGGGGCGCCTGTGGAGTCGGTGGGGTCGGGGTGGCTAGGGCGGCGACGGCGACGACAATGGCGGCAAGGGAGGTTCGGCCCGTGAGCTCGGGAGAGAGGAGGAGGGGTCCGCGAGGGGCTAGGGGGGAATGGGAAAAGGGGCGAGGGCTTAAATAGGCGGGGCCTCGGCCTTGGAACGAGGGGCGATCGGGAGGATCGGATCCCGGATCCTTCGATCCGCGATCATGGGCGGCGACGGTGGCGGGCGAGGGTTGACGGAGGGGGGGGTCCACTGCCAGAGAGAGAGAGAGAGGGCGAGGCGAAGGGCGACCGACGCCAGAGGGTTTCGGGCGGGCGAGGTGAGAGGAGCCGGGCTCGGCTCGGCTGGCGCTGGGGGTCACTGGCTGCGCCTCGGCGCTGGGTTTTGTTTGCGCTGGCTGGGCTAGGGGTTCGGCTGGCGCCTGGGGGTTTTCTATTTTTGAATTTATTTTTAATAAAACAAAATAGAAATAAAACAGAATCTATAAATATTTTATATAGGGTATATATATACCAAAATGATCAGAATATTCCTATCATTTGAACATTTTTCCAAAGGCAAAATCTAAACTTTATAAAATCCATTTTTCCAATATTCAAATAAAACCCAAATTTGAATTCAAAACTTTTGGCTTTGTTTCTCCGATATTTTTGGAGTGTCATGTTTACTCCTCTCATACTGTTGATCAAGTATTTATCAGGCATAGTTTTTGAAATGATTTCCCACTTGCCAAAGTTTGAATTCAAATTCAAAACTCAAAATTTGAGAGAGGGTTTCAAAGCACTTTCAAATGACTTTCAACTTGATACTTTTCAACTTCCAACTCATATTTCATATAATTGAAGAAGTCATTTTAGCTTCCTCATGAAAATCATTGAGTTGCATAAAGCTTTGAATTTGAAATATTCCTGCATGAAATTCAAATCTTTCCAAAACCCTTTTCATTCCAAATGGAAGAAGTCATGTCATCTCCACTCTAGGGTTTGGTGTTGGGATGAACTTGAATTCATTGAGATCAAAAGGCAAAGGAGAAAGTTTAGGAAAGTCATTTCATTCCTCTCATTCAACTTTCAAAAGTTTCAAATTCCACTCAATTTCACTCAATCAATCAAACAAACAATCGACAACAAGCATAGTCATTTATTAGTATATAACATTCCAAAATTTAGAATTTTGGGATGTTACAAACCTACCATTAGCTTAAAATGAATCTCGCCCCTAGATTCAAGAGACTAGCAAGAAAAGGTTAGGGTTGGGGTCTGCTATCAAATGTTTGGTCGGAAGGTCAGGGTGCTACCACACTTAAAAGCAAGGTTACAGCCCAAAAACTCAGATACTTCCTCCGAGTGTCGATAATGTATGTCTCTTCACATATCTTACAATAGCTCCTCATTAATGCTCTTCTCGTCGAAGCATAGAGTTTTCTCCAAATCTTGGGTTGGTTCACAAAGTTGAAGTTCGTCCGAGACCGGATCTTCTTAGTTGATAGGTCTATGTCTATTCTAGACAACTATCGAAATACTCATGGTGGTCTACAATTTATGGTTTCTCCTGCGAAAACGGGTCTAGGTTGAACCTCACCGATAACCTACGATTGGCATCGCTGCCTCAGAAGGGGTTCCATCGCCCTACCATTCTATGGTGTTATGGCTTATCGCTACGACACTCTTCTAGGGTTTTCGAGGCTCTCGATTTTCCATCAACATATGATAGTTCATGATAGAAGTCTTCGTATGGGGCCAATCCATCCTGCATTTGAATCATTACCACATACGTAAATAGTGAATCACGATTCTAACACTTGGGCATACTCACAGCATTGCAGAATTTCTCTTGTTCTCGAATTGGTTTCGAGTAAATCCATGGTTTCTGCAAGCCAAACAAAACATCTATCGTTATTTCACCACTCTTAGGTTTTTATGTAACCTCCTACGTAAACGATGCTGATTGGATCACCGATTCTTCCAAAATTATTCCTTTATCAAGGTTACATCAGCCTTTTCAAAATCTCGGCATGTGGGTTATGGCCCACTTCAAAGACTAGTGCAGCTTTAACTCATCCTTGGAGTAACTCTCTTGTTCCATATTACACCTCCTTTAAATCCAAAGAGTACTGCTTCTTCATACCATCATATCAAAAGCAAAACTCCAACTTTTTTTCCTTCAACTACAGTCCGTGGAATATATATTTTCTTATCCATTAGTCTAGTCTTCTTCACAGGGTACTACCACCCTAAAAATGAAATTCACAACTATCCATAGACCATATTTCATATCCTCTAAAATGGTCAAAATCCGTGTTCATAGAGTAACAACTCATACAATTAAACATATGAAAACATGTCACCTTAACTTTATTGATTTCATGAATTCATTACAATATCCGAGACTTTCATTACATAAATTCAACTCCATATCCTTATGAAAACAATTGCTTCCTACTACACTTATTACCAATATCAAAATTCCAACTACTCAGCCCAGCTTTTCATCTTGTCGGAACATTTAGTAGCATAATGTCCTGCTTCCTTGCAGCGAAAACAAAAGACTTCCGACATGTCTCGGGCTTCTTTGTGATTATGTAGGCTCCTTGGATTCTTGGCTTTTTTCTGACATTTACTAGCGTAATGACCTAAACTTGCACCTGTAATAAGTGATATGACTCGGTCCTTCTCTCAAAAATTGTGTTGTTTTGGGGTTGCCTTCTTTTCTCTTCCTGGATTTCTCTCAGAATGATCGTAGCTTCTATTTCCGAGGGTCAAACTTCACTTCGCTGTCGGAAATATCCTAGATACTCTTTTCTTTCCTTGGTGCAATATCGCGAAAAATGTCCTTCTTCTCCACATGAATAGCAGTGCATTGAGTAAAATCTGTTGAGGCCTTCTCCATCAAGGTCTTCAACACATTCCTTCATCACGGGTTCTTTCATAACTTCTGAGGGCTTCTTTCATTCCTTCTTCCTGCTCCTGAATAGTTTGTTGCACCATGGGGTAAATGTAACGCTGAGTCGGGTAGTGGGTGGTTCCTTCACACAAGAAACAAGTCACCTTACTAGTTGGGCATTCCTCACCGGGTGTTTCTCCTCACAATGAGGGCATCCATCCTTGTGTTCCCCTGGTGTGTCCTATTTCTCCGCAAATCTTGCAGCACAAGGTTTATTTCTTGGTGTATCATGTTGCTTCCGGATAAGACGAGATCTTGTCGAGTCTTCTTGAATTCTTTCCAAGTCTTTGCTCCATTCCATCCCTCAGATAGCTTGATGCATCTGCCACCATGTTGCAGACTTCCTTCAAAGTAATCGGAGAGCGAAGATACTTCATTCTTCCTTGAAACCAAATTGCTCCCAAAGTGATTCTCCATGTTCTCAATCCATAGCTCGCCTCCGCTGAGTCTTCGGTCCGAGAATATCACCAACTTCATTCATCATCTATGGGGTCCAAAAGTTTTGGGATGAGATATGAGAGAGGTGGGGAGGATATACACACAATACAAACAATAGTTTTTGAAGAAACAAGTTTTACTTTGTGGCTGTCGGAAAACATCAAACAAATGACAGCTCACAAATCGTCGATCTAACGAGGTGTGTAACACGGGTTTGGTCTTATAAAGGTCAAATAATTCTTCAGATTCTTCAAATTCTTCTAGTCTTCGAGTCTTCAATTGTTGCAGCTTCAACTCTTCTAATGCATGGTCAAATCCTCTTTACTCAAGAGGCCATCGTTATCCGATATCTTGTCCTTCTTGGAGCGGCTTCAGCTTGATTCTTCATGTGATCAAAAGGAAAAGGGTATATTCTAACAATTTGAGGTGTGAGTGTCTATTTGATAAAATCTGAAAAGATGAGAAGTAAGAGTCTTTTGAAAATAAAGTTTTGAGATATCCTGTCCTAGGGCTTTCCGATTTCTAGGTCACGCCCTACACCAACATGTGCTCGATACCATTTCAGAGCGACCCGACCACACGGTCAAGCCTTCTCGTATCTCTGTACATCCTCGGATCAA
Source organism: Aegilops longissima (assembly GCA_021605205.1). Taxonomy (NCBI): domain Eukaryota; kingdom Viridiplantae; phylum Streptophyta; class Magnoliopsida; order Poales; family Poaceae; genus Aegilops; species Aegilops longissima. The sequence continues at coordinate 21,492 of JAHIAM010005678.1, read as the reverse complement.
GATGTCGGCACACACAAGACATCAATGTATATATATCAAAGTGCAATCACATGTATAAATAATGTAAAATGATATATACCTCATAATACTCAGCGAAACAATCAAACGGGTGTGGAGTCCCATCAACGCCATCGGCAGGTTGAGTGTAGACCGTAACCTCAGATCGTAACTCTTACTCGTCAAGAAAATCCTGCATCATGATACGTTGCAGCCGTAGGTCAAGACATTGAATGTACCGCAAGATCACAATAAGAGAAAACAGATGATAAACTATACTATATGCAGTATGGCTTTGTGGCTCAGATCTCGAGTTTTGTTTATGTAAAAGCTGGTTTTATTTTCCTACATCAAGTAATAATGAAGTCTCTACTATGGAGTTTTCTATCATGACATGGTTCCGCCAACCGATGTCTCATAGCCCAAAATCATCATAAGTTGCCCACAATTGTTATCATCCGTGTTGAGAGTTCCAGATAGATCCAAGTCCAGATGCTCAAATTGTCCGTAATCGGGACACGGCTAATCGATTAGGTTTAAACCTCTGCAGAGGTTTGTACACTTTACCCGCAAGATTCGATCCTCTCTTTACGCTCTCGCACTTCAGAGTGTTTGAGAACAAGATGACCAAACATGGTCTTCCAAAGAGTTCCTCCGACCACCGTCCGCACTCAACCCATCCTACCGTAGTTCTACATCTGCTAGTACCGCCCCAGCCAGAGTCACAACTAAGGTCAACCAAGCCAGAGCCCATAATGACTTGCGGTTGCATGTAAGCTTCCGGCATGAAGTATTCTTCCGCTCTTTGAGTCTGGGTGAAGCTCGCAAGATGTCATGGCGCTTCTCCATGCATCCTGCCAACCACTGGTTTCTCCAGGTGCCCGCAACCGCCCTTCACCCAAAGAGTGTGTATTGAATTTTGTCTTGAGTCTTGAAGTCTTGAGGCCTTGAAGATGCAGTCCTTGCAGATTCCGCATGGAGTTGTCGCCATTGACGAGAGCCTCCATTCTCACACCACTCCCGAGTACTCATACCAAACCCCGCCTACTATAGCGTAGCATTACAATAAATAACGCCCCGGCTTGGTAACAGAATGATGGGTTCCTACCTCATGCATACTACTCAACTACAAGGATTCAATAACACTACTGAGGGGTGGTTGCAAAGGTACCACTATATGCAATAAAACATAGGTATGAAAACATGGTCAAAGTGAACTTGCCTTGTTGACGATCTTCGAAAACTAGGGATTCGGAGTAGCAAGCTTCAGACCGGAAAATTCTACCGAGACAAACAAATAATCACAATAAGCACATAGCATAGGACCACATAACACAATAGCATAGCAATAGCAACATAACACATCAAAACAACCAAATCAAAACCCAATGGAAAACTCAAAGAAAATCAACTCAAGTTTCCTACTTCAAATAACAACTAGAATAGTTTTATACAACAAAAATTTTCTCAACATAACCTAGGCATGGTTTTATGCTAACTTAACAGAAAGGAATGCATTATGCAACTAGGTGCAAAAAGAATCAATTTAAAAGCTATTATAAAACTCCTATTAGGCCTAATTCAATTTCTATTAAGAAAATAAAATAAAATTTTATTTATTATAAATAAAAGTTCATGCTATAAAGTGACAGAAACTATCCTAGAATAATCAATCATATGTTAAAATAAATTTATTTACTAATTAAAATAATAGGAAAACAGAGCTAGTTAATTAATTAGGATTAACAAGATTCTGCTTAAAACTATTTATTTATTAATCCTAAAATACCCAAATTAATTTCTATGGTTTGGCAATGTCAAAATAAAGTTGGGACAAAAAGAATCATCCAAAAATAATTTTTCTAACTCAAATTATAGCAGATTTACTATTCTGAATAAAACTAAAATAAAGCAATTTTAATTAAATTTAACATAGCTAAATATATATTCTACAGAAACTATAGAAAATTTGCAAACCAACAAAAAAGAATCACCTAAAAATATTAAACAGAATAAAAGATATGAATTTTTCAAAACAGGAACTATTCTGTTAAAATGAAAATGAAAATAAAAGAAAAAGGGCCTAATGGGCCTAAACTACGACCGTATGTTATATAACCTAAACGGGCCTAGGGTTAAACTAAAACGGGCCGCTCAGAAAATAAAAACCTAACTTAAAATAAACCGATTTAACCGGCCGGTTTTATTTAAACGCAGATTCTTCGGGGTTCTAATCTAGCCGCTCATCACGCATCGGACGGGGAGGGGATTCCGCGACTTACCGGACTCGGCGGCGGCGGCGGCGGCGACGACGAGTGCGCGATGGCTCGGGTCGCCGGGAGGGCGGCGGAGTGGCCAAGCGGTGCGACGAGCCTGGGGGGGGCCCTGTGGAGTCGGGGGGGGTCTGGGTGGCTAGGGCGGCGACGGCGACGACAATGGCGGCAAGGGAGGTTCGGCCCGTGAGCTCGGGAGAGAGGGGAGGGTCCGCGAGGGGCTAGGGGGAATGGGGGGGCGAGGGCTTAATAGGCGGGGCCTCGGCCTGGAACGGGGCGATCGGGAGGATCGATCCTGATCCTTCGGGATCCGGCGATCTGCAGCGGCGACGGCGTGGCGTGGGCGAGGGGTTGACGAAGGGGTGGGGTCCACTGCCAGAGAGAGAGAGAGAGGGCGAGGCGAGCGGGCGACCGACGCCAGAGGGTTTCGGGCGCGGGCGAGGCGAGAGGAGCCGGGCTGCCTGGCTGGCTCGTGGGGTCACGGCTGCGCCTGGCGCTGGGTTTTGTCGGCGCTTGGCTGGGCCAGGCTCTGGCAAGATGGGGGTTTTCTTTTTTTGAATTTATTTTTTAATAAAACAAAAACAGAAATAAAACAGAATCTATAAATATTTTATATAGGGTATATATATACCAAAATGATCAGGAATATTCCTATCATTTGAACATTTTTCCAAAGGCAAAATCCAAACTTTATAAAAATCCATTTTTCCAATATTCAAATAAAACCCAAATTTGAATTCAAAACTTTTGGCATTGTTTCTCTGATATTTTTGGAGTGTCATGTTTACTCCTCTCATACTGTTGATCAAGTATTTATCGTGCATAGTTTTTGAAATGATTTCACTTGCCAAAGTTTGAATTCAAATTCAAAACTCAAAATTTGAGAGAGGGTTTCAAAGCACTTTCAAATGACTTTCAGCTTGATACTTTTCAACTTCCAACTCATATTTCATATAATTGAAGAAGTCATTTTAGCTTCCTCATGAAAATCATTGAGTTGCATAAAGCTTTGAATTTGAAATATTCCTGATGAAATTCAAATCTTTTCCAAAACCCTTTTCATTCCAAATGGAAGAAGTCATGTCATCTCCACTCTAGGGTTTGGTGTTGGAATGAACTTGAATTCATTGAGATCAAAAAGGCAAAGGAGAAAGTTTAGGAAAGTCATTTCATTCCCTCTCATTCAACTTTCAAAAGTTTCAAATTCCACTCAATTTCACTCAATCAATCAAACAAACAATCAGACAACAAGCATAGTCATTTATTAGTATATAACATTCCAAAATTTAGAATTTTGGGATGTTACAGAGACATAGAGATTTGCAAAATACATACGGATCTGAATGTTGCAGACCCGTTGACTAAGCCTCTTCCACGAGCAAAACATGATCAGCACCAAGACTCCATGGGTGTTAGAATCATTACCGTAATCTAGATTATTGACTCTAGTGCAAGTGGGAGACTCAAGGAAATATGCCCTAGAGGCAATAATAAAGTTATTATTTATTTCCTTATATCATGATAAATGTTTATTATTCATGCTAGAATTGTATTAATCGAAACATAATACATGTGTGAATACATAGACAAACATATAGTCACTAGTATGCCTCTACTAGACTAGCTCATTAATCAAAGATGGTTATGTTTCCTAACCATAGACATGAGTTGTCATTTGATTAATGGGATCACATCATTAGGGAATGATGTGATTGACATGACCCATTCCGTTAGCTTAGCACTTGATCGCTTAGTATATTGCTATTGCTTTCTTCATGACCTATACATGTTCCTGTAACTATGAGATTATGCAACTCCTGCCATCGGAGGAACACTTTGGTACTACCAAACGCCACAACGAATCGGGTGATTATAAAGGAGTACTACAGGTGTCTCCAAAGGTACATGTTGGGTTGGCGATTTCGAGATTAGGTTTTGTCACTCCGATTGTCTGAGAGGTATCTCTAGGTTTTCTCGGTAATACACATCACATAAGCCTTGTGCATTGCAACTAATAAGTTAGTTGTGAGATGATGTATTACGGAACGAGTAAAGAGACTTGCCGGTAACTAGATTGAACTAGGTATTGGATACCGACGATCGAATCTCGGTAAGTAACATACCGATGACAAAGGAACGACGATGTTGTTATGCGGTTTGACCGATAAAGATCTTCGAGAATATGTAGGAACCAATATGGGCATCCAGGTTCCGCTATTGGTTATTGACCTATAATAGTTCTAGGTCATGTCTACATAGTTCTCGAACCCGTAGGGTCCGCACGCTTAACGCTTCGATGATGCTTTATTATGAGTTTATAAGTTTTGATGTACCGGGTTGTTCGAGTCCCGATGTGATCACGGACATGACGAGGAGTCTCAAATGGTCGAGACATAAAGATTGATATATTGAAGCCTATGTTTGATTCTGAAAGGTTCCGATGAAAACAGGATTTTACCGAACACCGGGGTTACCGGAACCCTCGGGGGTCAATGGGCCTTGATGGGCCATAAGGGGAGAAGAGGAGGGCCGCCAGGCAGGCCGCGTGCTCCCCCCTCTAGTCCGAATAGGACAAGGAGAGGGGGGCGCGCCTTCCTCTTCCCCTCCCCAAACCTAATCCAACTAGGAAAGGGGGAGTCCTACTCCCTGGGAGTAGGACTCTCCAGCGCCTCCCCTAGGGACGGCCGCACCCCTTGCTCCTTTATATACGGGGCAGGGGGCACCCCATGACACACAAGTTGATCTACGTGATCGCCTTAGCCGTGCGGTGCCCCTCCACCATATTACACCTCGGTCATATCGTCATGAGCTTAGGCGGCCTCGCGCCGGTGGAGCATCATCATCGCCACCACGCCGTCAGGTCGACGGAACTCATCCCCGACGCTTGCTGGATCGGAGCCCGGGATCGCCATCGAGCTGAATGTGTGCAGAACTCGGAGGTGCCGTGACGCTCGGTACTTGATCGGTCGGATCGTGAAGACGCACGACTACATCAACCGCGTTGTTATAACGCCTCGCCACGGTTCACGAGGGTACGTGGACATACACTCTCCTCTCGCTATGCCATCACCATGGTCTTGCGTGTGCGTAGGAATTTTTTGAAATTACTACGCTCCCCAACAGTTGGGGTGTTGGACAAGTAATCAAGGAACATTAGAAGAGGAAGATGCAGAGCAGAAGGTTAAAGATGCAGTTCCTCCGATCATGGCTAAGCAACAATCTGCTGAACGGCCTTGACAGAATGAGGAGATGAAAGAGCTTGTGAAGATAATGGGCAAAATTGATGTGCTCAGAGGATGATTGTCTCTTTATTTGCAGTATGTAGCACTCGTGATGTATTCAAGTGGCTACGACATGAGCACTTTGCTGAAACTAGTATTGAATGAAACCTGTAGCAGGCTGGGCGAAAGTTGTGAACATCTAATGATTTCTATTAACGGAAAATCAGGGGTATCCCTTTGCTCATATAAATAAATAATAGCAGAGGTCTCTGTCGGCCAGCTTTGTTCTCATTTGAAGACGCCGAGCAAATTGCAGTCCAATAGCAAACTATGTCATCAAATTCAAGTTTCACAGCCAAATATGAGTACAAGTAAACAACAATGTCATCATGTTTTAGTTGTCATACAATCACCAAACACAAATCAGCATACATAACAAGTGATGTTCTCACAAAGAAAATACTAAACAACATGTACATCTGGTTTAAGTTGTCATAGCAAACACAATTTCACATAGTAGATAAAAAACGCCTTCCTGACGCATAAATACGACAAAAGCAATGTAATCATCATCCGTAGCAGCAGCGCCAACATCTTCGCCATGTGTATCATCTGAATCATAATTCCCCACGGTGTCATCTTCTTCTTCGCCCTCAACGCCCCTCGAACGCTGGCTTCTTCTTGATCAACTATTGTATGTTCACAGACGACAGCAATCTTTTCGCCGGCGTTATTGACGTGATGGTTCTCAAAGATATTAGGAACATCTGTGTGATCTTGTACATCAGAGCAAAGTAAGCATCATCTTGTTGTGCAACTTCATTAAAATAATTCTCCGCTCAAACCTTTGCAATACTCTCCACCATCGCTACGTGCAAATGTGTCTTCCAAGAAAAATATCTGTGTTGCTTGATTTGCCAAAATAAAAGGCTCGTTGGTCTGGTACGCCGCCTTGACATTGATGGATTTGAAATAATCATCAGCTCCAGGTTTTGCGATCCTCGAAAACAGGTTATACCAACGACATCACAACAGTAACCACACAATCGATGATCCTCAAATTGAGATATACTGCAACCAACAATGTCTGTTATGTTAGCATACATTTCGTTGTCTCTTTGTCATACGATCTGTGCTCATGATGGCACTGCTTTTGTGTCTTCCTGCCTTCGCTTCGCGTAAGGGTGTTGTAGCGCACATCTCCAACAACGCAAGATTCATAATGTCTTACCCGAGTATCAGACCCATTGCTAGTGAGTAAAGGGCATCATCAACTGCCTGCCCATCCTCCCGCATCTTCTTAACCTATGGTTAGAAAATAGATAAGTTGATCATCATATGTACTCAATATATTAAAAAACTGACAAAGGCACTTCAAAAGCTTACATGGTTCTTGAAACATTTCGCAAATCCTGCCATAACCAGTTTGTCAATGTTTCTTGGATTTTATGGAAGTAACTCCTCTTGTAGATGTTGCACAACATAGTGATCGCACAAACATCTAAATTTATAAGAATGTGCTGCAAGTTTAGTAGATTATGATGTATAAGCTGCAGATCGCACTTACTTGATATAAGGTAGTAACTCAGATAGTTATTCAACACATACCAAACCATTTTGTCCAAATCTTTAGGTTTGTCCTCTTTGACTCTTCCCTCAGAATCTCTAATGAATAATCGAAAACATTGAGCCCGGGATTGTCTTCACCCACCTCTTTGCTAAGCTGATCACTGTTTCAATGTATTTTGAGCAGAATGTCAACGCTTCAGAGCAATGTAGGCCTCTACAATGGAACCCTCGGTCTAGCTCGTTCCTAACATAGCCCTTGAAAGTGCCTAGCCTCCTTTCAATAGGGTACATCCAGCCATACTATATCGACCTCTAAGTAGTGCCTCATCGTAGATGAACAGCCAAATGCACCATCACATCAAAGAAGGTCGGAGGATATATCTTCTCAAGGTCACATAGGATAGTTGGTATCTTGTCTCTAAGACGCCCAAAGCATCTATCCTGATATTTCTACCGCAGAGTTCCTCAAGAATTGTCCCAACTCGCAATCGCTCAGATAAGTCGTATGCCCAATCCTCTAAGGATAACAGTAAAACCTTTGAAGTAGGACGGGCAGTCATGAGTTTTCAACCCTTATACCTTGTTTACATCTCAGACCGACTCTCCTTTCGTGGTTGGAAGCAAATCCATGGGAATCTCACACGTGATGTGACCTCGCAGAATTCTTTTCTTTTTACCTTGTCCAAGACGCATACAACCGGTGCCATATCCCGTGGTTTACCTTCATCTTGCACCGCAAATCCTTTCGATACCTGTGTGTCAAATCAATCCTAGATTTTAAGGTATCTTTCGCCTTGCCTTCAATGTTAAGAAGTGTGCCGATAATGCTATCACATATATTTTCTCAATGTGCATCACATCAAGATTATGCCGCAGATCCAAATCTTCCAATACTCCAAGTCCCACAAAGTGGACCTCGGGTAAACAATAATCTCTCTTCTACCGTACATGCTTCCTTTTCCCGCTACCATTACCGTGATGGTTTCGTGTAATATGCCCGACCTTCTAATTCCACTTGCAACTCATCGGCGGTGAGCCTCTTTGGCGATCACGGTTTTCATGCTTTGCATTGAACACATGTCTTCGGTATTTTCTAGGATGCGCTTGTCCTTGGGAAGGAAACGGCGTGTCCAATGTAACAGATCTTGCTAAGTATTGCGATGACAATGGATTCTGTCACAACGAACACATGCATTGTAACCATGTGTCGCTCGCCTCGACATAGTGCCCAAAGCCGGATAATCATGGATGCACCAAATTACAACAAAGATGCGAAAGAAATCAGTTGGTGGGCTGCTATATAGGTCTCGAGGAGAACACCCTTCCATACCTGTTGAAGTTCCTCCACAAGAGGCTCCATGAACAAATCAAAATCCTTTCCAGGACTTTTTGACCTGGGATGAGCAAGGCCATCATGTAATTTGATTCTTTGGTGCGACATTTGGAGGCATGTTGTAAGGGATAATAAGCACCGCCACATGCTATATGTGGCGCCTGTGGCCAAATGGGTTAAATCCATCTGAAGCTAAGCCAAGTCTAATGTTTCTCGGTCAGCAGAAACTCTTTGTGTTTATCATTGAAGCTTTTCCACTCACTACCATGAGATGGATGGCTCATTACATTCTGATCTCTCAGACTCTGGTTCCTAGAATGCCACGGTACATCCTCTCTTGTTTCAAAGATCATGAAACAACCTCTCGCAATCTTGGTGTAATTGGAAAATGTCTCGTAACATTATGAGGAATCCTCTTCACACCATCGCCATCTTTCCATCTTGATGATTTGCATTTCGGCATTCACTTAAGTTGGCATAATTCTTCCGAACAGTAACACAATTATTCTTACAAACATGGATCATATCATATCCAATTCCAACCGCACGAAGGAATTCTTCATTTTATCAGAGGTGTGTGGCAGCTCGACGCATCTAGGAAAGATTCATGAAAGCAGCCAACATCGCATCGAATGATTTGTTGGTCATCTGCTCAGATGTCTTCACCTGAAGAAAGGCAACCATAGCTGAGAATACTGACAGCTTATTTCCTGGGGTGACAACAACGTTGCATTGTTCCAACATGCGGGCCCATCGTTTTTCTTCTACAGGTGGAAGTTCACAGAATGCACGAGTATTTCGTAGCATTGTTTCAATGTTGGTCAAACTCACTGGCTCCGCCACCACCACCTCCTCCTCCTCTTCCACCTGAGCATCAGGCAGATCAAGATGGTGATCTGCTGCTTCCACGTAGTCAATAACATTGACATTCACAGCTTCACCATGATGAACCCACCTAGTATATGTGACCGACATCCCGTACAAGTGTAGATGATTTTGCATAGTTGACTGGGGTCTTGTAACTGAATTCATACAACTGCTACACGGGCAGAGCACATCTAATTGCGGACCACCGCACTCAGCTCTGATAAAGTTCATGAAGTTTTCAACCCCCTCGACATATGCAGCGGAAAATCTTCGAGCAGAAGTTATCCAAGTCCTGTCCATCTGTTAGACATATAAATTAGTTCTTCTACTAGATAATACAGGAAAAACATATATGCTTTTTTATGAAGTCCAGAAAAAAATACCTAGGTCGATGTCTAAAGCTATGGCAAGATATTTGGACGAGAAGATCTAAGTAACGAAATATATGTAAAGCTAATTCAGCAAACAGATTTGAGTGCTAAATTATGGCAGGCTGTTTCAGCAAATAATGAGGCCGAGCACACAGCCATCAAACTATCAAGGCCATCGCAGCAACAAAGATCGAGTATAAACGGTGTAGAGCTATTTCACCTAACAGATTGGCTACTAGACCATGGCAATCACGCCAAAATAAATATATGGCAAGATATTTTAGCAACTAATCGGCCTTGGCATGCCATCTCAGCTAAGCAGATTGAGTGCGTACAGGCAAGGAAGCTTCTAAGCGAGCATATCTACAGCAAACTACTTCGCAAACAAAGGAGATTAACAAATCCTATCAGCTAAATTCAGCGCTACACCGACATGAACGAGGCCTCGCCTAGAATGCCCGCATCGTGGGAGAAGCTGACCGCCGTATGCTCCACACCTAACATCGCCAGCGGTGGCGGCGCTGACCGCCGCACCTCCACAAGAACGAGCTGAGGTGGTGGCGCGGCTAGAGGACGACATACCACGAGAGCGCATCGTGGAGCGAGAGGATCGCAGCGCCCTCGACGAATCAAGCGCGCCGACGACGGCCAAGGGAGGGCGGCTTTAAGGAGCGAATGGAGTGGAGGGAGGACAGGGGGGAGGGGTTTGGGGAATATTTGGTCAAGGGCGTTGAATTGGATTTGGGGAATTTTTGTGTGTGTGTGGGGGGAGGATTTTCGCTGTGGGCGTGGGGAGTTTGGCGATGGTCGGTTTCTCCAAGTGCAGTCCCACGTGTCGTTGAAGAGGCAAGCCAAGCTGCTCCATTTGCATGAGCCGTGGCAGGACCGAATGTGTGGGGTGCAATGCCACCACGACAGAGTGCTGTGAGTGTACCGCTTTTTTCCTTTTAAACTAGTGGGTGCTTCACCTCAAAAAAATTGTTGCTTCAAGGTCCATCGATACTAATACTAGTAGGGTCTTTTCCCACGCGATATGCTGGGAGGTTGGCTTAGTTGGGTTTTTTAGATTTTTCTCGGTTCAATAGAAAGCAGAGTTGGTGATGATGGTGTGCCTGTCGCCCTGCAATATAGGCCGTCCGATCTATATCTAACGGATAGGAAGGAAACTATGACAATTTACCCCGCACCTTCCACATTTGCAGATAAGGCTTTCCTCGCTCATCCTTTTCTCCCACAAGATCTTGATCTTCCGCAAGAACGCACGGGCATCTTGCTAGTACTCCCACAATATGTATATTATTGTGCAAGTTCATATACACCGGCCGAGATTAATGCAAGCATGGCAGATTTTCATTACATTTCCAACTTTTATAGGACAGAAAAATAAAAGAAACCCGACCCTGAACCTATTCTATGGCGGCGACCGACGTCCTCCATCTGTGATCTCTATGTATGGGGCGGGTTCAAGACCCGTGAAGTGAAGGTGCGGTCTCCGCGAGGAAGAGTAGAACACGGATACAGACCGCCAGTTGGCACATCATGCCGTGCCGCCCCATGCCCTACTCATCCTCGTGGAGCCCCTCGGTGGTGTCGGACGTTGACGGCGGCAAGTAGGACGCGTGGCTGATGGTGCTCCTGCTGCCGGCCGCCAGCGCGGACACTGCCAGCGGTCGCGTCTGCGGGTCGGCTACACCGCTATTGCGCTATGAGAGGCGACATGAGCGAGGGCGGCGACTCGAAGCTTCATCCCCGAAGACAAGCTCTCCCGCAGAGCGCTCGCACTTGCGGTCATGGCGGATGTGGTGCCGTGTAGGAGGACGATGCGCTATGGTGTGGAGGTTAGCTGGGCGCTGCCGCTTAAGTAGCATATTCCAGAAGGCCAAGCGTCCGGCAGCGCCATTAAGTCGCCGGAGTTGGTTCTCGGCACCGAGCCTCTTAACGATTTACATACGAATGGACGGCATGAATGCGGCAGCTGGCGCCGGCTGGGAATGCACCACGCGACGCGCGAGGGACGAGGGCTTTGGTGTGCTGTAGTAGTCACCGCGGTCGTGGCAACGTTGGAGATGCCTTTGCTCAAATGCGATCCCCGCATGTCATGACCCACAAGTATAGGGGATCTATCGTAGTCCTTTCGATAAGTAAGAGTGTCGAACCCAACGAGGAGCAGAAGGAAATGATAAGCGGTTTTCAGCAAGGTATTCTCTGCAAGTACTGAAATAAGTAGTAACAAATAGTTTTGTGATAAGATAAATTGTAACGAGCAACAAGTAACAATAGTAAATAAAGTGCAGCAAGGTGGCCCAATCCTTTTGTAGAAAAGGACAAGCCGAACAAACTCTTATAATAGGAAAAGCGCCCCGAGGACACATGGGAATATCGCTGCTAGTTTTCATCACGCTCATATGATTCGCTCGTACTTTGATAATTTGATATGTGGGTGGATCGTGCTTGGGTGCTGTTCTTACTTGAACAAGCATCCCACTTATGATTAACCTCTATTGCAAGCATCCGCAACTACAACAAAAGTATTAAGGTAAACCTACGATAGCATGAAACATATGGATCCAAAACAGCCCTTACGAAGCAACGATAAACTAGGGTTTAAGCTTCACACTCTAGCAGCCCATCATCTACTTATTACTTCCCAATGCCTTCCTCGAGGCCCAATAATGGTGAAGTGTTATGTAGTCGACGCTCACATAACACCACTAGAGGCTAGACAACATACATCTCATCAAAATATCGAATCTAATACCAAATTCACATGACTACTAATAGCAAGACTTCTCCCTTGTCCTCGAACAAACGTAACTACTCACAAAGATATTCATGTTCATAATCAGAGGGTAATAATATGCATAAAGGATCTGAACATATGATCTTCCACCAAGTAAACCAACTAGCATCAACTACAAGGAGTAATCAACACTACTAGCAACCTACTAGCACCAATCCCGGACTTGGAGACAAGAATTGATACAAGAGATGAACTAGAGTTTGGAGATGAGATGGTGCCGTGAAGATGTTGATGAAGATTGCCCTCCCCGATGAGAGGAGCGCAGGTGATGATGATGGCGATGATTTCCCTCCCGGAGGGAAGTGTCCCCGGCAGAACAGCTCCACGGAGCCCTAGATTGGTTCCGCCAAGGTTCCGCCTGTGGCGGAGGAGTCTCGTCCCAAAGGTTGCTTCTGATTGTTTTCTTTTCGAAAGACTTCATATAGGAGAAGATGGGCACCGGAGAGCCACCAGGGGGCCCACGAGGTAGGGGAGCGCGCCCCAGAGGAGGGGGGGCGCCCCCCACCCTCGTGAGCAGGGTGTGGGCCCCCTGGCCTTCATCTTTGGTGACGATTTTTCCTTATTTATTTTAAGATATTCCGTTGAGTTTCAGGACTTTTGAGTTGCATGTAATAGGTCTCCAATATTTTCTCCTTCCAAATGAATTCCAGCCGCATTCCCTCTTCAAGTAAACCATGTAAAATAAGAGAGAATAGCCATAAGTATTGTGACATAACGTGAAATAACAGCCCATAAAGTAATAAATATCGATAATAAAGCATGATGCAAAATGGACGATCAACTCCCCTGCTTAGACCTCGCTTGTCCTCGCCGAAAAGCCGATAACAATAAATATGTCCTCCTGTTTAGAGGTAGAGGCGCCGATAAAAAATAAAATACGGACATGAAGGCACCATGATTAATCTCATAACAGCAATATATATAGATTTTTGTCATATGATTACTTATGTTCAAGTGATGATCTTTTCACAATGCAAAAGTATGAATCGTAAACCTTATTGGGCACCAACAAGTTATAACCTCAGTCATTGAAGCAATTGCAATTTATCATAACATCGTAAAGAGTCTATGTCGAGCTAAAAGCAAGTCCACATACTCAACTATCACTTAGTCCTTCATAATTGCTAGCACTCACGCAATACTTGTGGTTACGGAGTTTTAATCGACACAGAGAAAGATAGGGCTTATAGTTTTGCCCCACAACCTTTTACCTCAAGGGTAATGTCAACAATAACAATTCATGCTCCCCTACATCCAATTATATATATATATATATATATATATATATATATATATATATATATATATATATATATATATATATATATATATATATATATATATATCATTTTCTTTCCAACATGTTGGGCTTGCAAAGGATAAAATGAAAAGGAAAGGTGAAGATCACCGTGACTCTTGCATAAGGTAGGAGATAATAATAAAAGATAGGCCCTTCGCAGAGGGAAGCAGAGGTTGCCATGCGCTTTTATGGTTGGATGCACAAAATCTTAATGCAAAAGAATGCCACTTTATATTGCCCTTGTATGTGGAACTTTATTATCCAAATTGTCCGCTTTTATTACTTCCACAACAAGTTCAGATAAAGCTTATTTCTCTGCACCAATAAGTCATGCATATTTAGAGAGCAATTTTTATTGCTTGCACCGATGACAACTTACTTGAAGGATCTTACTCAATCCATAGGTAGATATGGTGGACTCTCATGGCTAAACTGGTTTAAGGGATTTGGAAGCACAAGTAGTATCTCTACTTGGTGCTGAGAATTTGGCTAGCAGAGGGGAAAGGCAAGCTCAACATGTTAGAGGACCCATGACAACATACTTTATCTCAGATATAAGAAAACATAACTCATCACGTTGTCTTCCTTGTCCAACATCAACTCTTTAGCATGTCATATTTTAATGAGTGCTCCCAATCATAAAAGATGTCAATGATAATATATCTATATGTGAAACCTCTTTCCTTATTACTTCCTATTAATTGCAACAATGACCAAAGCTATATTTGCCAACTCCCAACAAGTTTTAATCATCATACTCTTTCTATGTGAAGTCATTACTTTCAATAAGATCAATATGAACTTCTTTGTTTCTTTTTATTCTTTTTCTTAATTCACCCAAGATCATGGCAAAATAATCAAGCCCTTGACTCAACACTAATCTTTATTATATATAGCTCATGGACTCGATTACATAGAGGGATCATAAAGCAAAACTTAAAACTAGATCATGCCATAACCTTTATTCTACTAAATCAAGATACTACTAATAGGATCGAACTAAGAAAAACGGTAAAGATAGGAGTTGTGAAGGTGATATATCATCGGGCACCTCCCCCAAGCTTGGTAGTTGCCAAGGGGAGTACCCATACCCATGTGATTATATCTCCTTCTTTGTCGGTGAAGGTGGAGGTGTTGGATAGTCGCACATCGAGCGTAAGAGGTCCTCCAACTTGCGGATAATGCCCTTGAGTGCAACAATATGCTCCTTCAACAAAATATTTTCACTTGTGAGATACTTGTTTTGAATACGAGCTAATTCAATCATCTTGAAAGCTTCGATTTCAGCTTGGGTGAAAAAGTTGTGATCAAGTTGAGGGTGTCTTCACGCTCGGAGCTTGGTCCTCCGTGTCCTCCTTGATCCTCTCATCCTTGTTGATCTCCATGGGTTCTTCCTCTTCAGCTCTATCTTCATTAGCCAAGCATCCTTGTCACCATTGTCGGAGGAGGGGGACGACATGATGCCAGGCCTTGACAACCCTGACAGAAAACAACTCGAAACAAGAACAGAGGATAATTGCGTGATACGGGAGTCAAAACCTTCGGGAGAATATATAATGAACTTTACCGACCGAAATACATATCGTGCAAGAAAACGGAGTCCGGAGGGCACACGAGGTGCTCACGAGGTAGGGGGGCGCGCCCAGGGGGTAGGGCGCGCCATCCACCCTCATGAAGGCCTCGTGTCCTTCCCGGACTGCCACTTATTTTTCCATTTTTCTAAATATTCCAAAACGGAGGAATATTGCCTTAAAATTGTTTTGGAGTCGGTTTACTTACCGTACCACATAACTATTCCTTTTCGGAGTTTGAAACGGTCTGGAAAGTGTCCCTTATGTATTCCTCCGGGGTCACGGTTGGTTTCAACATTTATGGGATTACCTGAGATATAATGTTTGATTCTTTGAACGTTTACCACCTTCGGATTTGTGCCTTCGAAGTTGTTGATTTTTATGGCACCGGAACAATAGACCTCCTCTATAATGTAGGGGCTTTCCCATTTAGAAAGAAGTTTTCCTGCAAAAAAAAATCTTACACGAGAGTTGTATAGCAATACATAATCACCTACATTAAACTCACACTTTTGTATCCTTTTGTCATGCCATCTTTTAACTTTTTCTTTAAATAACTTGGCATTTTCATAAGCTTGGGTTCTCCATTCATCAAGTGAGCTAATATCAAATAACCTCTTCTCACCGGCAAGTTTGAAATCGAGTTGAGATCTTTGATAGCCCAATATGCCTTATGTTCTAGTTCGAGAGGTAAGTGACATGCTTTTCCATAAACCATTTTATACGGAGACATACCCATAGGATTCTTATATGCAGTTCTATAGGCCCATAATGCATCATCAAGTTTCTTGGACCAATTCTTTCTAGACCTATTAATGTCTTTTGCAAAATTAATTTGAGCTCTCTATTACTCAATTCTACTTGACCACTAGACTGTGGGTGATAAGGAGATGCAATTCTATGATTAACGTCATATTTAGCAAGCATTTTACGGAAAGCACCATGAATAAAGTGTGAACCACCATCAGTCATTAAATATCTAGGGACTCCAAACCTCGGAAAAATAACTTTCTTAAGCATTTTAATAGAGGTGTTGTGATCAGCACTACTAGTTGGAATAGCTTCTACCCACTTAGTAACGTAATCAACAGCAACTAAAATATGTGTATATCCATTAGAGGCAGGAAAAGGTCCCATATAATCAAAGCCCCAAACATCAAAGGGTTCAATAACAAGTGAATAATTCATAGGCATTTCTTGACGTCTACTAATATTACCATATCTTTGACATTCATCACAAGACAAAACAAACTTACGGGCATCTTTGAAGAGAGTGGGCCAATAAAACCCGGATTGCAATACCTTATGTGCAGTTCTATCTCCAGCGTGGTGTCCTCCATATGCTTCGGAGTGACACTTGCATAGGATCTGTTCCTGTTCATGCTCAGGTACACAGCGGCTAATAACACCATCTGCTCCTTCTTTATAAAGATGTCGGTCATCCCAAAAGTAATGTCTCAAATCATAGAAGAACTTTTTCTTTTGTTGGTATGTGAAGCTAGGTGGTATAAATTTAGCAACAATATAATTAGCATAATCAACATACCATGGAGTGCTACGAGAAGTGCTTATGACATTTAATTGTTCATCAGGAAAGCTATCATCAATAGGTAGTGCGTCATCAAGAACATTCTCTAACCTAGATAAGTTATCTGCAATGGGGTTCTCAGCTCCTTTTCTGTCAACAATATGCAAATCAAACTCCTGCAGCAAGAGAACCCATCTAATAAGTCTAGGTTTAGCATCTTTCTTTTCCATAAGATATTTAATAGCAGCATGATCAGTGTGAATAGTTACTTTAGAATCAACAATATAGGGTATGAATTTATCACAAGCAAATACAACTGCTAAAAGTTCCTTTTCGGTAGTAGCATAATTTCTTTGAGCATTGTCTAGAGTCTTACTAGCATAATGGATAACATTTAATTTCTTATCAACTCTTTGCCCTAGAACAGCACCTACAGATAATCACTAGCATCACACATAATTTCAAAGGGTAAATTCCAATCAGTGGCTGAACAATAGGTGCAGAGACTAATGTTTTCTTAAGTATTTCAAATGCTTCTACACAATCATCATCAAAGACAAATGGTACATCTTTTGCAATAAATTAGTCAGAGGCCGAGAAATTTTTGAGAAGTCCTTAATGAACCTCCTATAAAATCCGGCGTGACCAAGAAAACTTCTTATACCTTTGATTTCCTTGGGACATGGCACCTTTTCAATAGCATCAATCTTGGCTTTATCAACTTCAATACCTCTTTCGAAACTTTCTGCCCCAAGACAATACCTTCATTAACCATAAAGTGGCACTTTTCCCAATTCAAGACAAGATTAGTTTCTTCACATCTCTAAAAAACTCGATCAAGATTGCTCAAGCAATCATCAAAAGAGGAACCATAGACGGAAAAGTCGCCCATGAAAACCTCACAAATCTTTTCCCAAAAATCAGAGGATATAGCCATCATGCATCTTTCAAAGGTAGCAGTGCATTACATAAACCAAAATGCATACGCCTATAAGCAAAGGTACCAAAAGGGCATGTAAAAGTAGTCTTTGATTGATCTTTAGCCAATACAGTATTTGAAAGAAACCAGAATAACCATCTAGAAAGCAATAATGTGTATGTTTGCATAATCTTTCTAGCATTTGATCAATAAAAGGTAAGGGTAATGATCTTTCTTAGTAGCTTTGTTTAATTTATGAAATCAATCACCATCCTATAACCTGTAATAATTCTTTTGCGGAATCAATTCATCTTTATCATTAGGGACAACAGTAATACCTCCCTTCTTAGGGACAAATGGACAGGACTTACCCACCGACTATTAGCAACGGATAAATTATACCTGCCTCCGTAAGCTTGAGTATTTCTTTTCTTACCACTTTTTCATTTTAGGATTCAAACGTCGTTGAGGATCACGAACTGGTTTGGCATCCGCTCCAAATTTATTTTATGTTGACATAGAGGGACTAATGCCCTTAAGATCATCAAGAGTATATCCAATAGCGCACGGTGCTTCTTCAGAGTTTTCAATAATCTTTCTTCTTCATGCTCTAAAAGGTTAGCACTAATAATAACAGGATATATTTTCTTTTCATCAAGATAAGCATATTTAAGATTATCATGCAACGGTTTAAGCTCAAACACGGGATCACCCTTGGGTGGAGGAGGATCCCCTAGGATTTCAACAGGCAAATTGTGTTGCAGAATAGGTTCCTGTTTAAAGAATACTTCATCTATTTCCCTTCTTTCATTCATGAACATATCATTTTCATGATCCAGCAAATAGTGTTCTAAAGGATCACTAGGAGGTACGGCAACAGAAGCAAGACCAATAATTTCATCCTTACTAGGCAATTCTTCCTCACGATGTTGTTTGCTGAACTTAGAGAAATTAAACTCATGAACCATATCATCCAAGCCAATAGTAACAACATTCTTTTCACAATCTATTTTAGCATTAACACTGTTCAAGAAGGGTCTACCAAATATAATGGGACAAAAGCTATCTTGTGGAGAACCAAGAACAAGAAAATCAGCGTGATATTTGGTTTTCCCACACAAGACTTCAACATCTCTAACAATTCCCACTGGTGAAATAGTATCTCTATTGGCAAGCTTAATTGTGACATCAATTTCTTCTAACTCAATAGGTGCAATATCATGCATAATTTCTTTGTATAATTCAATGGGTATTGCACTAGCACTAGCGCCCATATCACATAAGCCATGATAACAATGATCTCCTATTTTAACAAAATAACAGCACGCCTACCACAGTGTCTATGTTTATCTTTAGCACACGGTTTAGCAATTCTAGCAGTTTCACCACAGAATTGAATAACATGCCCATCAATATTATCAGACAAGAGATCTTTAACAATAGCAATATTGGGTTCTACTTTGACTTGCTCAGGAGGTGTATAAGTTCTAATATTGCTTTTACGAACAATAGTTGAAGCTTTAGCATGATCCTTTACTCTAACAGGAAAGGTGGTTTCTCAACATAAGAGGTAGGATTAATAGGATCATTCTAAGTGACAGTCTTTTCTTCAACTTTAATAGGTGCAGCTACTTTTACTTCTATGGAGGATGATATTTAAACCACGCCTCCTTAGGGAGATCAACATAAGTAGCAAAAGATTCACGTAAAGAAGCTACTATCTCGAGTCAAGTCCATATTCAGTGCTAAACTTACGGAAAATATCGGTATCCATAAAAGATTTAACACAATCAAACTTAAGGCCATACCTGACTCCTTACCTTCATCGAGGTCCCAACTCCGTCGAGTTGCATTTAATTTGATCCAATAAATTCCATTTAAATTTAATAGTCTTCATCATAAAAGAGCCAAAGACAAGAAGTATCGAGCATGGTGCGTTGTTATCGAAAGTTTAGCATAAAAATTCAAGAATTGTCACTCTTGAGAGCTCATGATTGGGGCATGAATATAACATTGATTTAAGCCTCCCCCAAGCTTGAGCAATGCTTTCTCCTTCGCGAGGCCAAAAATTATATATATAATTGCGATCACGATGAACAAGATGCATAGGGTAATACTTTTGATGAAATTCCAGTTTCAATCTTTTATAGTTCCATGATCCCGTATCATCACATAGCCTATACCATGTCAATGCGTATTCCTTCAAAGATAAAGGGAAGACCTTCTTCTTAACAACATCATCGGGTATACCTGAAAGCTTAAATAATCCACAAACTTCATCCACATAGAGTAGATGTTCATCAGGATGCTTTGTTCCATCTCCTGTAAAAGTATTAGCAGCAGTTTTTCCATCATACCCGAAGGAACTTCAAAAGGAGTTTCATTTTCAATAGGTTTAGTAGGTTGAGGAGCAACTCTTTGCTTCATCGGACGGGTGAAGATACTCAACAAGCCCTCAGAGAATTACTTTCCATAGTAACAAGTGACAGAAATTTCAGCACACTATATAAATTTTTCCTTACCAAATTCCACTTACCAAAGGCGCTTACACTCGGCAACGGCGCCAGAAAAGAGTCTTGATGACCCACAAGTATAGGGGATCTATCGAGTCCTTTCAATAAGTAAGAGTGTCGAACCCAACGAGGAGCGAAGGAAATGATAAGCGGTTTTCAGCAAGGTATTCTCGCAAGTACTGAAATAAGTAGTAACAAATAGTTTTGTGATAAGATAAATTGTAACAAGCAACAAGTAACAAGAGTAAATAAAGTGCAGCAAGGTGTCCCAATCCTTTTTTAGCAAAGGACAAGCCGAACAAACTCTTATAATAGGAAAAGCGCCCCGAGGACACATGGGAATATCGCAAGCTAGTTTTCATCATGTTCATATGATTCAAGGTATGTACTTTGATAATTTGATATGTGGGTGGACGGTGCTTGGGTGCTGTTCTTACTTGAACAAGCATCCCACTTATGATTAACCTCTATTGCAAGCATCCGCAACTACAACAAAAGTATTAAGGTAAACCTAACCATAGTATGAAACATATGGATCCAAAACAGCCCCTTACGAAGCAACACATAAACTAGGGTTTAAGCTTCTGTCACTCTAGCAACCCATCATCTACTTATTACTTCCCAATGCCTTCCTCTAGGCCCAAATAATGGTGAAGTGTTATGTTGTCAACATTCACATAACACCACTAGAGGCTAGACAACATACATCTCATCAAAATATCGAATCTAATACCAAATTCACATGACCACTAATAGCAAGACTTCTCCCTTGTCCTCGAACAAACGTAATTACTCACAAAGCATATTCATGTTCATAATCATAGGGTAATAATATGCATAACGGATCTGAACATATGATCTTCCACCAAGTAAACCAACTAGCATCAACTACAAGGAGTAATCAACACTACTAGCAACCTACTAGCACCAATCCCGGACTTGGAGACAAGAATTGATACAAGAGATGAACTAGGGTTTGGAGATGAGATGGTGCTGGTGAAGATGTTGATGGAGATTGCCCTCCCGACGAGAAGAGCGTTGGTGATGATGATGGCGATGATTTCCTCCCGAGAGAAGTTTCCAGGCAGAACAGCTCACTGGAGCCCTAGATTGGTTCCGCTGTGGCGGCGGCGGAGTCTCGTCCCCGAAGGTTGCTTCTGATTTTTTCTCATCGAAAGTCTTCATATAGGAGAAGATGGGCATCGGAGAGCCACCTGGGGGCCCACGAGG